>JAQZBX010013914.1:0-39220 GCA_029593785.1 Cabassous unicinctus | reverse complement strand
CACTGCCTTCTCTGTATCCCATAAGTTTTTTCATTTGTTTGTTTCTTTGTTTGTTTCTTTTTAGGAGGTACCGGGGATCAAACCCGGGACCTCGTATATGGGAAGCAGGCGTCAACCACTCGAGCTGTATCCGCTTCCCTCTATCGCATATGTTTTGATAAGTTGTGTTCTCATTTTCATTCATCTCAATATATTTACTAATTTCACTTACAGTTTCTTCTTTGACCCACTGATTATTTAGCAATGTGTTGTTCAGGCTCCACACATTTGTGAATTTACCTCCTTCCCATCTATTACTGATTTCCAATTTCCAGATTCCATTGTGATTTGAGAAGGTGCTTTGTATAATTTCAATCTTTTTATATTTTATAAAATATTTTTTATATTTTTTGAGACCTGCATTGTTACCTAACGTGATCTATCCTGGAGAAAGATCCATGACACTTGAAAAGAATGAATAACCCGCTGAGTTTGGGTGCAACGTTCTGTATCTTGTCCATTAGGTATAACTTGTTTATTTTATTATTCAGGTTTTCTGCTACCTTTATCTAATGATGTGAGTGATGTGTTAATGTCTCTAGCTATTATTGTAGGGATGTCTGCTTTCCCTTCAGTTTTGCCAGAGTTTGCCTTATGTATTTTGGGGCACCCTGGTTAGGTGCATAGATATTTATGACTGTTATTTCTTCCTGGTGGATTGTCTCTTTTATTAATATATAATGGCTTTCTGTATCTCTTATAATTTCTTTGCATTTAAAGTGTGTTTTGTCCGATATTAGTATACTACCCCTGCTCCTTTTTGGTTACTATTTGAGTGAAGTATCTTTTTCCAACCTTTTGCTTTCAGCTGATTTGTATCCCTGGTTCTCTGTAGGCAGCACATGGATGGCTCATGTTTTTTATCTGTTCTGTCAGCCTATATCTTTTGATTGGGGAGTTTAATCCATTCACATTCAATGATATTATTGTAAATGCATTTTATTCTTTGGTTTTCATATGTCATATCTTATTTTCTTCTGTCTTTTTACTCTTTTGGTTATCCTTACTGCTATTCTTTCCTCTATACTCTCCTTCAAACCTCTCTTTCCTGAGTTTTTCTTTCAGGCTCTAAGGATTCCTTTAATATTTCCTGAAATGTGGATTCTTTTTTATGAGCTCTCTTAATTTCTGTTTGTGAATATTTTAAAGTCACTTTCATATTTGTCGGACAATTTTGCTGGATAAAGAATTCTTGGCTGGCACATTTTCTCTTTCAGTATCCTAATTGTATCATACCATTCTCTTCTGGTCTCTGTGGTTTGTGGTGACAAATCCACACTAAGTCTTACTGGGTGTCCCTTGTATGTGATGGTTTGCTTCTCCCTTGCTGCTCTCAAAATTTTCTCTTTATCTTTGACATTTAACATTCTGAGTAGTATGTGTCTTGGAATAGGTCTATTTGCATTTATTCTGATTGGGGTGTGCTGAGCTTCTTGGATATATAAGTTTATTTCTTTCGTGAGAGTTGGGAATTTTTCAGCTTTTATTTCCTCAAATACTCTTTCTACCCTGTTTCCCTTCTCTTCTCCTTCTGGACCTCCCATGACATGTATGTTGTTGCGTTTCGTGTTATCATTCAACTCCCTGAGCCCCTGCTCAATTTTTTTTCCATTCCTTTCTCTCTCTGTTCTTTTCTATTTTCAATTTTAGCTCTTCTGTCTTCACTTATTCTTTCTTCTGTTATTTTGAGTCTTTAGTTCTATGCCTCTAATGTGTTTTTTAATCTCATCTATTGTGTCTTTCATTCCCATGAGCTCTGTTATTTTTCTTTTCAGGTTTTCAAATTCTTCTTTGTGCTCACTCAATGTCTTCTTGATCCTTTTATCTCTTTAGCCATATTGTCTCTCAACTAATTAATTTGATTTTGGAAATTTGTGTGCATCTCGTTGAATAGTTGTCTCAAATCCTATGTCTCTTCTGAGACTTTGATATATTACTTTCCTTGGGCCATATGTTCCATTTTCTTAGTATGGCTTGTAATTTTTTCCTGATATCTAGGCATTTGTTTAGGATGGTGAGATTACTCAGATATTCATTTTCTCTCTCTTTTGTAGGTATTTAGGGTGTAAGACTGTGTATTACTGCTGTTCTTTGATTCTTGGTTCAACCTGTTCCTGGGTCTTTAGGATTGTCCCTATTAGTTGCTCAAATCTGTGCCCTGGACCCAGCAATGGGTTGCATACCTTCTTTCTAAGGCCTTGGGGAGGGAGGATGTAAAGGCTGGGAAAAGCATCTCTTACTTACTTTTAATTTCCTCATGTGCACTTCCTTGTTCCGCCAGCAGATGGTGCTCTTTGGCAGCCCTCTCATCTCAATGCCTGGTCAGGTGTTTGCTGCAACATGTACAAAATCAGTGTGATAGAGGATCCTGCCTGGAGGTTAAGAACCTTGCAATTCAAACTTTCTTGGAGGCTATTCTCCAACCTTGCTGGTATCCCCCTCACTTTTCTGGAGTAGGAAATAATTTCATTCCCCTCTGTGTCCTCAACAGCCAGTCCAGGTCTGTAGAGAGGGAGATTGAGAGGGTCAGATATCTTTAGTCCCTTGCTGGCTCCCAAGGTAAACAATGACTCGGCCCCACCCAGCCTGGAAGGACTCTTGGGACACAGCAGACCAAATTTGTGGGTCAGAAGCTAAGTCATCTTTGGGCTGTGTCTCTTTCTCCCACCTTTCCTTGGGAGGTGGATCCCTGGGGCCCCCTTTGTAGCCATTGGCCCTGAGGCCTGAGAATTCCTAAGTGTCTTTAGGGTGGGGGAAGATGCCAGCAGTTGCAGCTGCAGAGTTTTACCGTCACGATTCTTTTCCTTTGCTCTTTTCTCTTCTGGGCAGTGTCCAGCCTTTGCCTTGTGCCCTAAACCCTAGAAGATTTTTTTTCCAGGCCGTTTCTGCCTGTCCTGTAGCTGTTTTTCTGAGAGAAAAGAGAGTCCCATGTCTTTCTAGTCTGCCATCTTACTGGAAGTCCCTTCTCTGGTTTTAATTGAACATTTTATAAGATTTTATTTTCTCTCTTCTCTTACTGTGTCAATTCTACTTCTTTAAAAACTTTTTAGTGATTACCCTAGAGTTTCCAATATACATTTACAACTAATCTAAACACACTTTCATATAACACTATACTACTTCATGGGTAGTGAAGGTACCTTGTAACAGAGTTTTCCCAATTCCTCCCTCCTATCCTTTATAACATCGTGCCATTCATTTCTCTTATCCACATTCTATAATCAATCAATGTACTGTTTCTGATTTCTTTGAGCAGTTATCCCATACTATAGGAGTAAGAAAAAATAAAGCTTTTATTTTACCTTCATTTATTCCTTCTCTGGTGCTCTTTCTTCTTTATGTAGATCTGAGTTTCCTTATCTCTGAAGAAATTCTTTCAACATTTCTTGCTAGGCAGGATCACTCTCTCTGTGGCTACGTCCCTTCCAGGATATGTCTCTGAAATTTGTGTCAGTTCTGGCAGCCTTGGCCACTGTCATCTGACAACCTCAAGCAAGTAAGACTTGCCCTCCCACACACACAGGCAAGCATATTTAAGTGCCTTCAGTCAAAAAACCACAAACTTGCAAATCTCACCTTTTGCAGATTTACCTGTCTATCCATTCCCATCCCCTTGGGATGCAATGTGTGCTCACTGCAGACAGAATGGCTTCCAGGGAGAAAAGGGAGAAGCTAAGCTAAAGAATGCCAAATTTATGGCTCTCAAATTTTCAATCAGGTAAATTACTCTTTTTCTCCCATGAAGACGAGAGTGAGGGAGTACAGAGGGTCCAAGATTATACTGTTTTGTCCTATATCAACTTGGAAGTTGATGTAGGAAAGAGATGTTACTTCCTGGTACTCCTAAGCATTTTATTCTCTTAACTGATTGGGCCTAAGCCTGAGGTCACCTTTATTGGAAGAGATCAACAGTTTTCACACAAGTGAACTGACCCTTATGCCAAAAACAATTAGAAAATCTGGGGGGTGGGGAACAAAATAATTGAAAGCAGTGGAGAGAACCCTAAAGCAGATAGAAACCGGAGAAGATAGTCAAAATGCAGATTTTCCCTCAAAGCTCTTTATGTGTCAGAACAGTATAATACTTAAACCTAAGCCCTTCTGTACCCAAGATTAAACTCTTTTCTATTTTATATATAAAATTATATCCAGTCTAGTTATCTGACTCATGTATGAGAGGTTCTGCAATTATTTGGTGACTTAATCTGTACTGCTTAGGAATCCAGGAAGATTTCCAAAGGAGATTATCCAGAGGATATCAGGAGGAATGACCACCTTGTGAACTCTACATTTTATCTTGGTTATATTTCATGCTTTTTGTTTCAACCTACTTTGATATTTTTAAACAAATTAATTTTATTGATTGATACATATTAATAAAGCATACAAGCTACCTACTTTGATGTTAATATAGCTACCCCTGCTTTCATTTCATTTGTAGTGACCTGATATACCTTAACCCATCCCTTTATTTTTATTCATTCTGTCTCATTTTGTTTTAGGTGGCTTTCAAATAGCATATAGTTGGATTTAGTTATTTGTTGTTGTTGTTTTATAATTTGAAATTCTTTGCATTTAAGAGGGAGTTTTTATTTAACATACTAAATATATTTGTTCCTGTTTCATCATCCTATTTTATATTGTTATGTTACCTTACTCTTATGTTTTTCCCACACTGTCTTTTGCTATTTTGTTCAAATTTTTATTGTTTTCTCGTTTTGTCACTAGTAATTTGGAAATTAGATGTCCTATTTTTTAAAATTAGTAGTTACTTTTAATTAAAAAGAAAGTGAACCTCTATTTCTTTACCACCCTTAAGAATGCAATACTATCTATTGATTCCCCTGGAAATGATGAATGAGTCACATCTTTAGTCCTTTTGTTCCTACCTCCCACAGTTTATTGGGATAATTTGGGCTTTGCAAGTCAAACTATTATTTCTTTTTTTTTTTACATCTTCTTAAGAAATGCTTTTCACATTTGCATTTCCTTTTATAGCCATGTTAAGCATCTTGAACAATTATTTAGACATTAATTTTAAAAGTTAACAAGTTACAATGTCCATCTCTATTTCTTTTATAACATGTCCCCTTTATTTTTATTCATTTTCTGGGTCCTAAAGTGTTTCTTAGAGTAATTTTTTTTGAGAGTCAAAGAAAAAAAAAAACAATTACAAATTTTGAAAACAATCCCTGCATAAACTTAACTTACTTGTAAATTTCAACAGTAAAAATAAGTCCTGGTTTAAACAATAAGTTGAATCATCTTGCTTCCTAGTTCTCATACCATCTGGACAATTTCCTTCTCCTGCCCCAGTTCTACCCCACCACTGAAGTACTACAATTTCAAAAATAAAGTTAAATGCTATCACATTTATCACATTGGATTAAGGACCCACCCTACTGCAATATGACCTCATCTTAACTAATTACATCTGCAAGGGCCCTATTTCCAAATACGGTCACATTCTGAAGAACTGGGGTTTAGGACTTCAGCATATCTTTTGGGGGGACACAATTCAACCTATAGCAGGTATGTATCTGAATCTCTGCATATATACGAGTATTTATTAAATATGTTTTATTCTGACATAACAGTTGTAACTATAGGAAAATTTCCTAAGGAAACGGTAGTAGTATGCAAAGATCTGTGTACAAGTTTTTTTGTTTTGCAGTATTGTTACAACAGCAAAAACTATAAACTAATGTCTACAAATAGAGTGCTCAAATAAAATAGAATTATTCCAGCCATTATTTGCAAAATCATAACTTTTGTCAACTTTGTCACTTCCTAACCAAAATTAATATATTTATCTTTTTGCCTGTTTCTTGTACAATTTGTAATTATAATTAGGCCACAGAAAGCAAGTATTAACATATTTGGCTATTGACATGAATATTCTATTTAATATCTTTTTCTGTTTTTCAACTAGATTAAATTTTAGCTAACTAGGTATTTATTTTTGAAAATATTTTTTAAGAAATATAATTTTAGTCTGTTCCTTGTAGTCACTCCATGGATTCCTTTGCGCAGCCCAGACCAGAAGATAACCAGTCAGTAGTCAGCAGAATGCAAAAGAAATACTGGAAAACTAAACAAGTCTTTATCAAAGCAACAGGAAAAAAAGAGGATGAGCATGTGGTGGCATCTGATGCAGAACTTGATGCTAAACTTGAGGTAAATTTGAGAATTCTGGCTATTATGTAAAACTGGTTATTTACGTCTACGAGGGGGACTATGACAAGTTTTCACAATGGAGAACTTATGAGAATAAATACAAGTTTGTTACTAGAATGTTTAGTTGTATCCAACTTTGTTAATCACATCTTCTTCTTCTAGATTGATTGTTGTTACAAATTGAGAATTGGCAGAACTGGTATTCACTAAATTAGATAAATCATGAACTAAGTAATTTGCCACATGTATTATAGTTGATGAATTCATTCCCAATTGAGATCATACATTCATTATTTATTATGACTTAATATTTTGTATTGCTTTATATAAAGTCTTATGGAACCATATATTCACTATATATCATGTCATAACATTTTTTAAACTTTTTTTTCCCTTTATTTTTAAAGAAGTTTTACATTACATAAAAGTTACATAAAAAATATAGGAGATTCCTATATACCCCACTCCCTTGCCTCTTACACTTCCCCCATTAACAACATCTTTCATTAGTGTGGTACATTTGTTCCAGTTGATGAACAAATATTGAAGCATGCTACTAACCATGGTGTATAGTTTACATTATGGTTTATACTTTGCACCACACAATTTTATAGCTTTTGACAAAATGTATAATGGCCTGTATCTGTCACTGCAGTATCATGCAGAACAATTCCAATGTGTCCCAAAAATGCCCCATGGTCTACCTATTCTTCCCTCTGCCTCCCTTAGAAGTTCTGGTGACCATTGCCTTTATATGAATGTTACAAGTTCTTCCATTACTAGAATAATAATAAGCCTACTTTGGTCCATAGTTGCATTCCTCACTTATGTTTGTTCATTCCTCAGTCTTGAGGATTTGGGGATGGTGCTGCCCACCTTGCCTCAATTGAGAGGGGACGTAGATCCTGTGCAGCTGGGATGGATGGAACTGTCTTGCTTGTTTTTGAAGATACTCTGTTTTTGGGGGGATGGGCATTGTCCATCTTCATCCTTTTGTTAGTTGTCCTGGGTGAGTCTGATGAACTGAAGAGTAGGTGTTGGCTGCAACTCTGCTGAGATTCAGGGTTCAACCAGCATATAAACAGACCGAAGATTTAAGTCTCTGGGACATATATTTAAGAGGCATAGTGCTAATTATAGGTTCAAATAAAAGGGGCAGAAGAACCATGTATAGGAAAATTATAAATGAGTGTAACTCTGTTACATTGGGGAGATAGGTTATCATATATTCGAAGGTAAGGCCCACCAACAGGGTGCTGATTTCCTGGGGTTGTGTGCCCTGGCTGTAGTGTCCAGATGTCTCTAGAGGCCTCAGGAGCACTCCTGCTTGAGGCATTGTTTACTGTGGCGGTCAGTGAGATCCTCCTGAGACATAACCGTAACCTCTAGAATGACCTTCTGACTCACTTTGAAATCTCTTAGCCTTAAAAACTCATTTGTATTTAATATTTCCCTCTTTTGTTCAAGGTCTTTTTCCAAATGCATCGCTAGTTGGCGCTTGGTAATAATCTAATCCCTCGGTGCCAGAGAGGCCCATCCCTGGGAGTCATGTCCCATGTGCAGGGGGTGGGGGAAAGCAGTGAGCTTATATGCTGAGTATGGCTTAGAGAGAAGCCACATTTGAGTTCAAGGAGGTTTTCAGGAGCTAACTCTTAGGCAATATATATTACTAGGCTAAGTTTCAATTTTTCAAGAATAAGGTTCATAAGTACAAGCATTAATATCAAGGGCCTGGCATATTGGTCTATCCTACTCCTATTTCGCTAAGCACTGCCTATGTACTGTAGAGATTCCTGCCACTCTATTAGAGAATGTAGCAGGACTCCCCAAGATAGGAATTTAATATTTTGTTGGTTATTGTGTGAGTCTCCACCCAGTGAGATAATACCCCATGACCACATGAACACATTGATATTCCATGGAGGCATGCCCCAGGTACATACTTCCCCACACATCCCACCACCACTGACATCCTGCACCAGTGAGCCTCCCCTGCCATAGTTTTAACTTTTCTATATTCCAAACCTTCCCAAAAACAAAGCCAATTTTTTTTCCCATTGTGCCTTTCATCACCATAAGATCTGTTATCTTTTATGTATATTGACAGTTTCTTCTGTATGTTCCCCCAGTGTCTTGTTTGTTTGGTTTTTTTTTCCTCACTATTTTCAAAGAAACTTTAGGTTACAGAAAATCACATAAAAAATATAGGGGATTCCCACCTACATCACTCTCTCCCCCTCTGACATTTTCCCCTATCAATTACATCTTACATGAGTATGGTACATTTGTTACAGTTGAACGTATATTGAAGCATTGCTACTAACTATGGTCAGTGGTTTATGCTTTGCACCATACACTTTTATAGGACTTGACAAAATGTATAATGGCCTGCATCCGACATTGCAAAACCATGCAGAACAATTCCAACACCCTAAGAATGTCCAATGTTCCACCTATTCTTCCCTTCCCCTCCCCTCGGAGCCTATGGTAACCACTGAGTTTCAGTTTTTCAAGAATAAGGTTCATAGTTACATGCAGTAATATTGAGGACTTGACAAAATGGTCTATCCTCTTTCACTAAGCACTATGTACTCGAGAGATTCTTGCCCCTCTATTTGAGAGGATAACAGGACCCCGTCGGATGGGAGTTGAATATTTTCTTGTTTTTTGTGTGGGTCTCCACCCACTGAGATGACACACTATGACAAGATCATGTCATAACATTTTGTATTATTGCTTTGATGTGAAATCTTATAGCTCTTTGAAACCAATGAATTGAAATCAAGTAGAAAATGAGGATTTTGTTTATTTCTGTTGTTAAGAGAGAGTTTTTGAAGAATTTCATAATGCCTCTTTTGGCTCTGTTTTTCATTTTGAATAAAAGCAGTAATGACCATGAAACAACTTTAAACTTATAAATGTTTCATACTTTTAAGTAATGAAACTAATTAGATGGATATCTTATGTAAATTAATGAAACTCTAGATTATTAAATGCAATTTTACTAATTTTATGTACATACATTAATTTAACTCTTAGAAATATTTCCAAACAGGGGTTCTGTTATGTTTGGAACATAATCATTATATTGTGATTCTTAAAAATATAAGTCTAATTCAATGGGTCTTAATCTAGTATGATTTTTCTTCATTCGGCATAAAGGAAACTCAGTTATTGCCATAACAGATATGGAAATAGATGACAAACTAATACATTTTACTATTTGTGTTTAAAAGTATCTCTCTTAGGATACAGTAACAAATGTGGAAAACTGAAGGGACTTTATTGTAAGTAGTTTGTATCTATTATTAATCCTGAGGTCTGATAGACACCAAAGTAACAGCAACATTCCTCAAGAGATAGAAGATTTGGGGTTCATAATGATATTAGGAATTTATTTAATAATCAGAAGGTCAGAACCTAATATTACACCATAGTGTCAAGGTCTTTTTGAACCGAGTCTCATAAAAATTCTGTAGCATAAGACTTTGTGAGAAGGGGATTGTATCTTAAAACCTATGCTGGCTTCTTCAGCCAGAAAAACCTAATATTTATAGATCCATGCGAAGAGTTACATCATGTGTATAATTGTGTCCTAATCTCAAACTTTCAAATGCTTAATTTGAAAGGAGACTCTACTGGATATTTTATTTCCTTTCTGTTAGGTGTTAGCAATAGTGGTGAAGAAGGGATTAATACCAGTGGAAAATTCCAAACAAAAATAACCCAAAAGTACTTTATATTTGATGTTGTAATACATTATATAATTTTATAATAAGTTCATTGACCTGTGTTGTTTAGATCAATATTCGAGAAAATTCAGGCTGACATATTGCTATTTAGGTACTATGGAGTTGAGGGAAGGACAGACGCCACAATTCTAATTTTTTATTAGCTCCCATGTATTTATCACCTTTTTTGTCCATCCCTCAGGGAGGGAATCTAAATGTGCTATCTGCATCAGGAATAAAAACAAAACTGAAGTACTTCACAGCCAAAGAAAAGAAATATACTATTTTAAAAATAAATACAATACTTATAAGAAAATACTTTGCTTTTGAAGCTCTTATAACAGATATTTTATATTTGTTTATGGTTCTTTAAATTGTCCTAATAAAATTTTTATTTCAAGGTTTTTCACTCCATTCAAGAGACATGCACTGACCTTCTGAAGATAATTGAGAAATATCAGCAAAGACTTAATGGTATGCAATCATAGATATCTGATGATACCCTTTGAAATAAATATTAGGTTGTATTTTTTTTTGAAAACTGAAGATTCAATGTAAAAGTAATAGTTTATTGAATTATTTTATAAGTAGTTTCCTGTGGCACAATATGAATATTTAGAGTAATCTGTTTCCAAAGCCCCCAGCATCCATCTCTTCCCTCTGTAGTTCATCCAATCTACTGACTCAGGGTCATTGTTTCTTGAAGTTCATTTCTGCTGCCAGAGTCTAAGTGGACTAGCTTCCATCATTTAAAGACTCTCTCTCTTGAACCCCACTTGGCCTTACAGTCACCATTCCATTCTTCTGCTCCTCTTCACAGATAATTTTGAAATAATTGTCTGTACACAGGTCTCCGTTCCTCTTCTTCTACTTTCCCTTATGCTTGTTCCAGTCAGGTCTTCACCCCCAGCACTCCAAGAAGAGCTAAATCCTTGTCTCATTTGACTCATCCCGTTATTTAGCACAGTGGATTATTCCCTCCTCCTTGATATACTTACTTCACTTGGCTTCCAGGGCAATAAGCTTGGTTTTCTTCCTGCTGTTCATTCCTTCTCAGTTTTCTGCCTTTGCTGAATCCTCTTAAGGATGGACCTAGATCTTTGGATCTCTTCCCCTACCTTAATTACGGAAGCTGCCTGGCCCTACTGGACCTGGCCGCCACTCTGACCCTAGTTAACCTCTCTGATCTCATCTCCTTAACCTTTCTCCACGTCAGCCACATTGCTCTCCTTCACGCAGGCATGCCTCCACCTCCAGATACCTGCATAGTGAGCTCCCTAACTCCTTTAGTTAGTTAGTTATTTTTTTTGTAAAATGTCAACTTTTTAATGAGGCCTTCCCTGACTTTCATATCTAAAAATGCAAAACCCTTCTCCCTCATTAAGCCCTGTCTACTTAATGATAGCACTTAACAATTTTTTTTTTTTTAAGATTTATTTATTTATTTATTTATCCCCCCCTTGCTGCTTGTGCTTGCTGTGTCCATTCGCTGTGTGTCTTCTCCGTGTCTGCTTATCTTCCCCTCGCTGTGAGGTCCTGCTGCATCAGCCCACCGCGCCGCGCGAGCCGGCCTGCCCTCACAAGGAGGCCCCAGGAAGTGAACCCGGGGCCTCTCACATGGTAAACGGGGGCTCTATCGATTGAGCCACACCCGCTTCTTGTTGTGAGGTTTTGCTGCATCAGCCTACCATGCCGCACGGGCCGGCCTGCCCTCACAAGGAGGCCCCGGGAGGCGAACCTGGGGCCTCCCATATGGTAAACGGGAGCTCTATCCACTGAGCCACACCTGCTTCCCAACAATTTTTAACATTTTATAAATTTTATCTATTGTTTTTCTTCCCTCCACTAGAATATGCTTTCTTTAAGGATAGGAATTTGCCTGTATTTTTGTGTCTCTAAAACCTAGAAACAATGTCTAGCACATAGTTGGTATTCAATAAATATTTGTTTAGTGAATTAATGAATGAATGCCTTGTGTGGATATGTAAATTAATCTCATTACTTTATAATCAGAGCTCATATATTGTCCCATTATTAAAGCAAGAAATCCTGCCATATGCAAGGCTCTGCTTTTCCCAAGGAAGTAGTAGGGAAAATAACTTTTTGTAACGTTATAGGAGATGATAGAAAATAGTATATAACTAAGTTTGGAATAGTGATATAGATATAACTCTGAATTCCCTAGAGGTGAAACATAACTATGGATTGTAATAATTGGTAAAGGCAACTCCAAATATGAGAATTGAGGTTAAAAAAAATTTAAGGATTTATAGACATTGAATATGTAGAGAAAAGAAGAGATTTGGAGTCAGTGGGATAAGCTTAAGGAGTAATAACAGGTTGTGTGGACAGAAAAGTGTTTTTTTGTTTGTTTGTTTCTTTGTTTTGTCAGGGCCAGGGATTGAACCCAGGACCTTGTATGTGGGAGACCAGTGCTTAACAACTGAGCTACACTGGCTCCCAAAAGAGTTTTTAATTGAGAATAGTTAAGGAATAAAGGAGGAAAGAAAGGTTGGGAACAGATTATTAAGGACCTTAAATATTACCAAGCAGCAAAAAGCCATCACAATCATTGGGCAACAGAGTCCTATAATAGAAATAGAAATGTGAAGAAACATTGGCAAGTTTGTGTGTCCTGTATTTTGTCCTGAAATCACTAGATCTCTTAGCACTCTGGTTTCATTTCATTTCAGAACAAGGAAGCAATACACATATATAGATTTCATTGTGTACGTTCTCTTTGAAATTCTGTATATTATTCTTTGAAGCTTATTTTGTTAAAACCTCTTCTGTTGGGAATAACATCAGACAAATGCATTAGTTAGTCCAGCATTATAAACCCTTCTGGGAATCACCTGGTGGGGTGAAAAACATGTGGAAAAGGGATCACTGTAGTTTTTGAAAGGCAGATCCTAACAGATCATCAGTGCGGATTCAGCTTATCTCCTACCCTTTCTGCATTGATGGGGTAAAGCTCAGTGATGATTCCTGTTCAATTGATACTTTGTCATAATGAAGTATTCCAAGTTTTTAGAAGGCTTTCTGAGACATCATATATAAATTAAAAATTTTCCAGTAATTTTCACTGAGGTATATTTTATGAAGACCTGATTAAAAGGAACTGTGTCATCTGTGCTTCTCTCCAATAATCAGAATATTAAATTAGTGAGACTCCGAAATCCCATCCACTCTGGATCCAGTTAGTTCATAATACAGCACATGGTTTTACTAAAGAAGGTACTACAGAATGTACGGACACCCTCCCCCATATTGCCGCCCTGCTCTCCTAGGGTGCCCTTGTAGCCAGGATAGGGAGAAGCAGCAGGAGTGCAGAGCCAGCCAGTGAGGAGGCCTGAGTTCTGTTGCTGCCCAGAGATACCGAGGGACTTTTCTTTCTGTTTTTAACTTCATATTTTCTACCAGTAAGTAAGCGAAAGTATCCTATTTGTTGTCATGTTTTTTTTCACTTTAAGTTTACAGTTTTTAAAAAAGATTTATTTATTTATTTATTCCCCCCCTCCCCCCCATTGTTTGTGCTCTCTGTCTGCTCTCTGTCCATTTGTTGTGTGCTGTCTTTGTCTGTTCATCTTTTCAGGAGGCACTGGGGACTGAACCTGGGACCTCCCATGTGGGAGAGAGGCACTCAATTGCTTGGGCCACCTCCACTCCCTGCTTTGTTGTTTTTCTCATTGTGTTTCCTCTTTATGTCTCCTTGTTGTGTCATCTTGTTGCATCGGCTTGCTGTGCCAGCCCGTCGTGCCAACTCACTGTCCTGCTCGTCTTCTCCAGGAGGCACCGGGAACTGAACCCGGGACCTCCCATGTGGTAGGCAGGCCCAGATGCTTGAGCCACATCTGCTTTCCTAAGCTTACATTTTGAACACTTGTGTGCCCCCCTCCCTTTGTTGCTTTTATTGGGATTAGAGGTTGCTAGATGAGTGCTCCTAAAACTATCTAGTGAAGGACCTGTTTTTTTGCTTTGATTTTTACTTTCAATCTGTTGTAAACTGACACTTTTTAAAATATAAAAATGAATTGCTAGGAAAATGAAATAAAGACATGCAAAATATAAGCTCACTTTTTAATTATTAGTTTCAACAGATATAAAATAGTCAAATTGGTAAAAGTTTCTAAACAATTATTCTCTTTTTCTGTACTTACCTTGTTGCAGGCTGTTAGAAAACAGCTCTGGAATGGCACTGCTCTGTGGACCACACTTTGAGAAGCAATGTACTAGATGGTACCTTAAAGGGTTTCAGTAGCAGAATTGTGTCATCTGTGGGTCAGGGGTACTGAACATAGGAAACTGAAGCCAAGATGGGAATCAAGAATAAGTTAACAAGTTTAAATAAGAAATGAATACTTTGTAAGAGGCAGCGATCCTAAACTGTATCTTTATACACTTGAAAATGCATCATTTGTAGTTTGATTTTGTCATTTTGAGGCCTTTTTTGTGATCACTAAAGATCAGTCTTTCCCAAAGTGAGGTCCATGGATTCATTGCATCAAAATCATCTGGAATCCTTGTAAGAAGCAGATCCCCTAGCTCCATCCCAGACCATAGTTTCTGGAATCTCTGGAAACTCTGGAAATCAGAATCTTTGGAGATGTAGCCCAGGAATTTGCATTTTTAATATAGGCCTCTCCTTTTCCTCCTTCAAGTAATTCTTACAGATAGAGAATTACTGCTGTGAGAATTTTAGTTGTATCTGTGTATTTTAAACAAATGAAATTTAAAAATTAACTGTGCTGTAATTTTTCTCCTAGTTATATCGGAGGAAGAAAATGAGCTAGGACTCTTTTTAAAGTTTCAAGCAGAACGGGATATAACTCAAGCAGGCAAAATGATGGATGCCACTGGCAAGGCACTGTGTTCATCAGCCAAGCAAAGGTTCAGCATGGTTTTGCATCATTCTTAAAGCTGTAGTCAATATGACAGTTTTGCATATTTGTAAAGGTCACTTATCCCAGTAGAGGGTAAAAGAAGACAATAATATATTGCAATGTTTTGATGCCTAACTGCTAATCACTAATTTTGTATTTTGAATAATTGTTTTAAAAATTGAAGTTCTTGGTTGCTTAATGCCTAGAAATAGACTTTAAGCCTGTATTTAAATTTCTTAGTGGTTTTACATAACTGAATCACAGAACTGCTAATGTTTTAAATATATATATTTTCCATTTTTTCTTTTTTTCCTTGTTACTGTACTACCATGGGTAGTACAGGACTTTTCTTCCTTTTAAAGGGAAGAAAATTTCTTTCTTCTTAGTTACGTACTTTCCATTTATCACTTCACAATTTTTAGAATAAAGATAACCTGCTGCAAATAATCTCTAACAATTTCTAAATTACCAAATTATTTGCATTTCCAGAAGAAAAAATAAAAGCAGGCCATATCAGACCTGTGATGATGATGTCCAACTCATGTGACTTTATTCTGAAACACCACTTCAGTGCAAAAGTCTGTCTTGAAGGAAGTGACAGATATTCAGTGCAGGGTCCTCCGGTGCCACTGAGTCAAAAGCAGAAAAGAGGAGTCGGATTTGATCATGTTTCTTAAATCCCTGATTTCTTGTCCTCATCTTCAACTTCTAAGAACACAATTCTCATTAGTTCTAGCGTTTTTATCTACTCTTGTATACCCAGGCTTTCCCTAAATTTGTTGGGTGAAAGGCTTTCTCTTCATGGGATTATGTTTTATGAATGCAGGCACTCGATTGCCTATGAAATTCTATTCTAAACAGCAGATTTACTTAGGAGGTTATTTACACATGGATTGACATCCAAAGTGTTGCAAAAACAATGTACTTCTTAAAATAAGAAAAAGGGTAGGTATCGGTAAATGTTAATATATATTAACAATTCAAAGTTGGCCATATGATCCTTATTTGCTTATTAAAGCTCCTTAGGTATCTTAATAATTTCCTATTTGTAGACTCATCTTTATAGTAAATATACTTTATGGTTGGTTTACACCTTTGTTTTTGTTTTGCTTATGGGATGTATATCCCTCTGATTTTTACCTCCCTTCTGTTAGATTAGCCTTGTATACTCCCCTGTCTCGTCTTAAGCAAGAAGTAGCAACATTCAGTCAAAGGGCAGTATCTGACACCTTGATGACAATTAATCGGATGGAACAGGCACGCACAGAATATAGAGGAGCTCTGCTGTGGATGAAAGATGTATCCCAAGAACTGGACCCAGACACCTTAAAACAAATGGAAAAGTTCAGAAAAGTATGAAAATCTACCTTTTTACTTTACTTGATACATAAAATACTGGAACTGCTACAGAATAATTTGAGATCATAAAATGCAGACTGTTTTTGGAAATATTTATTATATTATAGATTCTTGGTTGCTTTGAGATGTTTGGTTGAAGGACAAAATGTTGTCAATTTTTTTTTGCTCTGAGTGGCATTCCCATCCCATCAACCTTTTTATTCATTTTTTTTTTTTAACTTAGACAATGGAAATTTATTGGCACATAGTTTTGAGAATAAAAGTCCAAAATTGAGGCATCAGCAAGGCAATCCTTTCTCCCTAAAGACCATGGCATTCTGAGACTGGCTGCAGTCAATCCTTGGTGCTTGGCTTTTCTATCACATGGCAATGTCTTCTCCTTTCTCCTCTAGGTTTCATTGACTTCTGATTCCTTGCTCTTCCCATGGCTACTTTTTCTGTGTCAAATTTCCTTTGTTTAAAAGGAGTTCAGCTATATTGGATAAACGCCCACCCCCCCTCATTTAGTTTGTGCACACCTTAATAACATCTTTTAAGTCTTAGTTACAAATGGGGTTCACACCCACTGGGCCAGGGATTGAGACCTTTTGTGGAG
Organism: Cabassous unicinctus; assembly: GCA_029593785.1. Taxonomy (NCBI): domain Eukaryota; kingdom Metazoa; phylum Chordata; class Mammalia; order Cingulata; family Chlamyphoridae; genus Cabassous; species Cabassous unicinctus. The sequence goes on along the minus strand of JAQZBX010013914.1, from coordinate 22,436 downwards.
ATATGATTTAATCCTCAACAATAACCATTATGCCATTGGGTATTGGGGGCAGCAGAGCTGGCTATTTTCTGCTCCTCGTTTTTGTTTCCAGACAATTCTCCCTACTAAACCAAAAATGCCCACTCTTAAGACATCAAATACCACTACCCGATTCTGCTCCGTATTGCATCTCCCGGATTCCTTAAAGATTTTTGCTTCTGGATCACTGTTACTCTTTTCAAGACTATTTCTGTCATTTTAATGTGCATGGTCTTTCCAATAGCCTTTTTTCTAGTTCTGTGACCACCTTTCTACCAATGATATGTTGGGCATCCTACCTCAACCACTCATCCCTAGACTACCTGGATCTGAACATTATCAATACCTCCATCTTCCTAGCTCTCTCCTAAATCCATCGTGACTCAAAAAATTCTTGAATCCCACATTAATCTGCAATCATTACAACCTTGTCACTGTCTTTTACCCTCTAACATCCTCATTTCTTTACTTAAATTGTATGGCTCATCATTAAAACCATTGTCTTATTGCTTACTCTACCTTTACTCCACAATTAAACATGGCTAGAGAAAAAACCATGACCATAAAAACATAATAAAATTTTTGCTAGTTATATGACTAGTTTTGTTGCAGTCCCTCTCTCTCCTTAAATATATAAAGTTTGAACACAATTTCTAATAAAATTAAAGGAGTTATATCTGATCTTAGATACTTAATTATTTTTAAAAATTCAGTATTTTGATGCATATACACAAATACACCTTTACCAAAGGAATATCTTGCTCCTTGATTCACTAAAAATCTTTTAAGTCACATGGTAAACTGCATTATTAGAATGGAAGTTGTAAAAGCCTGCCATAAGTAGAGTCTAAAAATTCAATGTCATAAACTGCAGGCTTTAGTTATTGTGAGGTTAATGAAATACTGTGTTTTTTTTTCAGATGGCCTGTATTATATATGATCTTTACCTTATATTTTCTTTCAAATATATGTCATGTATTTCTTTTTTTCATATTGCCTCATTAATAAATAGTACTGATACATGCCCTTCTGGTTCCTGAAATTAATATTCATGCTTTGAGTTTCACCATTAAGTACCATGTTTGCTGTAGGTTTGTGTTGGCACAGGCTTTCTACTGTACCAATGGTCTTTTTCCTCAGTATGAACATCTTTGTGCTTCATAAATCCTGTGTATTTGTGTAAGGCTTTTCCATACTTGTAGTGTTTTGGTGCAGAATGAATTTTTTTTATGAGGTATGAGATGTGAATTTCTATTGAAGGTTTTCTGACACTTAAGACTTTCAAAGGGTTTATACCAACTATGAATTCGTTGGTGTCCAATGAGATAAGAATTACTACTGAAAAGTTTCCTACTTTCATTACCCAAGTTTCTCACCTGTATATGTCCTCACATGTAGATCAAGGGCTGAAATTTGAGAGGCCTTTTCACATACATTACACTTGTGGTTTCTTATCTGTATGATCTTTCAAATGTACTGTAAGAGATGCTTTTTAAGAAAAAGCCTTCCTACATTCATTATATTTAAATGGTTTCTTATCTCTATGACTTTTAATATGTGTCATAAGTGCTGAGCTTTCACAGAAGGTTTTCCCACATTCATTACATTCATAGAGTTTTTCCTCTGTGTTACTTCTTTTATGTATATAACAGGATGAAATTTGAGAGAAGGCTTTCCCACATTCATAAGATTTTTCTCCATTATGAATTTTCAGATGCTCAGTGAGGTTTTTCTCAAATCTGAATGCTTTTTCACCAGTAGAACATTCGTAAGGTTTCTCTCAGTATGAATTTTTTCATGCTTGGTGAGACCTGATTTATTTTTAAAGGCTTTGTCACATTGCTTACATGCAAAAGGTTTTTCTCCAGTATGAATTCTTTGATGTCTGATAAGCCTTGACATCTGAATTAAAGCTTTTCCACAATCATTACGTTCCTGTGGTGTTTCACCTGTATGACTTCTCATATGGAAATAAATGGTGCGTACTGAGAATAGGCTTTTTCACATGTATTATAGGGGTCTTCCCCTGTGTGCCTTTTTATATGCATAGTAAGACTTGAAATTTGAGAGAAAGCTTTACCACATTCATTACATTCATATGGTTTCTTCCTGTATGAATTTTCAGATGCACAATGAGGCTTTTCTTATATCTGAATGCTTTTTCACAATTAGGACATACATAAGGTTTCTCTCTAGTATGAATGTTCTCATGTTCAATGAGATTTGGTTTGCAGTGGAAGGCTTTCCCAAATTCCTTACATGCATAGAGTTTTCCCCCTGTGTGAGTTCTGTGGTATCTAATGAGGTTTTTCTTTTGAATGGAAGCTTTTCCACATTCATTACATCATAAAGCTTCTTTCCTGTATGACTTTTCTGATGTAAATTAAGGCATTCCTTCTGGATAAAGGCTTGTCAATATTCATAATATTCATAAGGTTTCTCTGCAGTATGAAATCTCAAATGTCTGATGAGGTCCACCTTCTGAATGAAGCCTTTTCTACTCGGAGTACACTTAAAGGGGGCTCCTGCAGTAGAGGATGACCTAGAGTAACATTTCCCAGACTTTTTTTTTTCTTAGGCGGTACTGGCGATTGAACCCAGGACCTCGTGCATGGGAACAGGTGCTCAGCCACTGAGTTACAGCCGCTCCCCTCCCAGACTTACCATATTCATGATCTTTCTTTTCCTGCCCCCATCATGATTAAGCAGGTCTAAATTATGTTTCATACTTTTTCCAAAAGTCACGTTAATAGAGGCATTTCCTTGTAAAATTAGTATCTTTTTTTTTCAACGTTTTAAAATTCACTGCTTTTTTCCTCAGTCAGCATTTCCTTAAGTATGGTTGCAATTCTTTCCACAAATCTTTGCTGTTCTCTCTCCACCGGTTAACCAACTTCCCAGTCTTTTTCTGAACGTCATCTAAATATTTCTTCTTCAAAAATGCATGGCTCTTCTTCCTGCTCCAACTTGAAAATGACACCTGGATTGATGAGTTAATAGCCCACTGTTAATAGGTTGTTATAGTTCTGCAGCATCACATCCCTGTACGAATTCCTCTGAGCAGGTTTCAATTGTTGCCATTCCTCCGCAGTAAAGTCAGTAGCTAGATCCTTACATGTTATTGTTTCCTCTAAATTCTGTGCTCTTGACCTCTACACCATCAGAAGTAGGTGGGACTTGGTCATTTCTCCTTCCTGGTAGAGTAGAGTCCTGAGATGGTCAACCTCTTGCTGCCTCAAGGTCCAGCCACTGGCACAGTGCACGTATGACATCTCTATTCATCTCTTTTTATACTCCTCCTAACACAATGAACTCCTCTTTAAATGTTTAGGCTTTTGGGATTTGTTTCCAGGAACACTATTAATAGTTTATTACTAAGAGAATTCATTTAAATGAAAATCCATGTGAAATGATTATTAAGTATAAGAAAAAGTAGAGGGTATCCAATTTTTCATTCTGCCACGATACAAACTTTGACCACAAACTTTTAAAGCAGCAATTTATGTATGGATATATGTTTTTGCTAAATAAACTATTACATATTATATCCCCTAAGTTTACCATACTTGTATAATAAAATTTATTCACTGCTTCGTTTCATAAATATTTATAGTACCAATAATAAAAATAATATTTGGTATTGATGGACATTTTACTCAGTGGTTTACCTCACTGATTACTCCCAACAGCTCTGTGAAGTAGGTAGACATGTGACCTCAGGCCGTAGCAGCCTCTGGTTATTTCATCCCCTTTACAATCCTTGAAAATTAGGCTACAATCCAAACCCAAATCTCAACCCAAATCTCAACCCAAAGAGCCCTGCATGGTGTGATCTCTGGTCCCCCTTGCAGCCTCATCTTGCACTTACTTCCTGTGCCTTACCATATTCCTTTCTGTTCTGCAAACATTCCCTGTCAGGACCTTTGTCCTTTCTCTTCCCTGAGCCTAGAATGCTCTCCTCAAGGGGTTAGTGTGGTCTTGTCATCATCCTTCTGTCTCAGTTCAGATATCATGCACTATCTCGGCGAAGGCTTCCTTGATCCTCTTATCAAAAGCAATTGTCCCATTTCTCTTCACTTATTTTCTCTCTTTAATACCTGAAATTATCTTATAGATACATATTTTTTCTTGTGCCTCCCCAATCAGGGATAGTGGTGGAAAACATTATATTGTACACCACAATATTCCCAGTGCTTAAATCAGTGCCTGGCACAAAATAGGTACCTTATAAATATTTGTTGAATTAATGAAGGAGTAGATTTAAAAGCTGATGATTCACATCACCATATCTCTAAGAAATATAATAGGCGTGTGTTTAAATTTATAAATATATCTTCATGATTCAGAACTATTATTGTTTGTCAACATTTTAACTATGTCCCTTTTCCATTTATTCCTCTACTCTTAGCTAAATATTATACTATCCATGAATAACTTTAGATGTTTCTTTTTATTTGGAACATTTTTTTCTTCTTAATTATATTATTTATCATGATATAATTTATCATTTCACACTTTTGTAGCATAAAGTTATCTGCTGGACAAATTTAAGAAAAGGAAAAAAAAGATATATGCTAGAATATCTTTATACTTTACAATTACTAAAAATGGCCAAAATCTTTACCATTAATCCTGAAATATTAATCATACAGGGAAAAGGAATCTGTCTTCTTTATTACAATTTTATACATCTGAAATTATTGTATGAACCTGAATGCTATATTTATATCTGTATTATTGGTAATAATAATTAACATTTTTGTGGTTACAGGTACAGACCCAAGTGAAAAATAGCAAAGCTTCTTTTGACAAGTTAAAGATGGATGTTTGTCAGAAAGTGGATTTACTTGGAGCTAGTCGCTGCAATATGTTATCTCATTCACTCACTACCTACCAGGTACCCAACTCCATGGTCAGCATGTCCTTGCAGTAAAAGATGAGTGGTGAGATTCCTTTTTAAAAGTTGTCTAAAGGGTGCAAAAATTATATAATTGATCAGATTCCTTTGACTGATGTAACTGGCTTATTGAGCTTATGACAGTCAGAGATCCATTGAGTTCTAGACTGAAAAATACCTTAAAGATAGTCTACCCTTGTAGCTTCACATGTGCTCCTTGGTGTCCCAGGACGTCATTGAAGGAGACTCAGGGACCAACTGGGTTTGAGGAGGGTAATGTCAAAGAGGTAGAATTCAAGGCCCATTAGCCCTTGTTCACCCAGAGCTGCTCCACTTCTGTTTTTTAATTTATACATACAATTTCGTTTGAAGCAAAGATGCTGTAGCCCAAAAAAGTTTGAAAACTTCTTTTCTTCCACTGACATTTTATGGATGAGGAAAGTGACACATAAGAGAATTAATGTAATTGGCAATGTTGGACTTAAAAACAGTTTTCTAACTGTAGGTCATATATTATTTTCATTCTCCCAAAGTGCCATTCCCATACCACTTTAACCTCAGAAGTCTCACTTGTCCTTATACTAGCCAGGTTACACAAAAGTAGCATACAACGAATAAGTTAGATATTAATAAGTGGCAATTTTAAAATTTTAACATAAGTTTGCAAACAGCAAAATAGGAGAACAAATTGTATTTATATAATAAAAGAATAATAAACTTAAAGGAAAAGGACATTCAGTGTGCTTTTAGAAATCTAATTCAGTTCAAAATTATGGAATTCAGGAATCAAGAAAGGATGCACTTTTAAAAAAAGGATACTATAGTCTGTGTAGCATAATGTCTGAAACACAACAGCTGTTTGGAACAGAATAGCTGTTTGTTCCATTCTTCTTTGTTTTCTCCACTCACTCCCCTCACGTTGAACAGGAACCTTGAAGCAACAAGGAAAAGGTTTAATACTTGAGTTAGCTTGAGAACACATTTTTGGCAAGAGTTTCTTGAACACTTGAAAGACCAAATTTAAGTGTAAATATTATTTTTCTTAAATTAGTGTTTATATATACTTACTAACATAAAGACAACATATGTTCTTCCTTTTATAAAAATTGCTATTTTCCATGCTTTTAACAATTCTCTTGTGGATTTCTCAGGTGTTTTAATCCATCAGCTTTCATTCTCTTGGCTACAGTTACTCTCTCGGTGGCTCAGGTGTGCATTCCAGTGCTTTATACAAATAAGCACACATACATGCAGACACAGTGTCATTTCATATTCAGAATTGCCATTTATAGCTCTTTCTGGTTCCCCAGACTTTGAAAATTGAATTTAGTTCCTGCTTCGTAGTGTTTGGCAACTATTGATCTACTACACAGTAAGTGAAACTAGCACTGAAAACATCACGGAGGGGAAGCAGAAATGTAATCACCTTTTCTTTATCCACAGAGAACACTGCTTGTGTTCTGGGAAAAAACAGCTCGAATGATGTCCCAAATCTATGGGGAAGGTATTGGCTTCCATCCATATGATTTTGTATCTCTCAAGGTACATTTCTTTCCATTTTCTTTTGTTGAATGATATGGGCGGTGACATTAAAACTATTTTTCTTACATGCTGATTTTCTTTTTAACTAACGTATTTTCTTATTTACATCCATGCTACAACATGGATGAACCTTGAAAACATTGTTTTGAGTGAAACAATCTAGACACAAAAGAACAAATATCTTTTATTTCTTACAACCATATATTCCTGGAGTTTGGTCTGGATTTCTAAGTCAAATATTGTATGACCTCACTTATATGATATAATTAGAATATGCAAATTCATAGAATCAGAAACTAGAATCCAGATTACCAGGGGCCAGGGTGGGGTAGGGAGTAGGGGGTTAATGCTTAATTGGTACGAGTTTCTGACTTGGGTGTTGGAAAAGTTTTGGTAATGGGTGGTGGCGATGGTAGCACAACACTGTGAATGTAATTAACACTCGTGAATTGTATAAATGAAAGTGGTTAAAATAGGAAATTTTAGTTTGTATATATGTTATCAGAATATAACAAAACCCATAGAACTGTACAACACACATCATGAACCCTAATGTAAACTATGGGCTATATAGTTAATAGTATAATTATAATAATAACATTTCATCAGTTTTAGCAAAGATACTATACAGATGCAAAGTGTTCATAGGGAAAACTGTGTGTTGCAGGGAGGGATATACAGGAATTCTGTACTTTCTGCATGATTTTTCTGTAAATCTATAACTTCTCAAGTTAAAAAAAAAAGTACCAAAAAACCCCACTATTTTTCTGTTAAACCTAATTTCAAATTTTAAAAATGTTGGGAAGCATTTTTCTGCACTCTTTCAGCCAATGATTAGCACTTTCCTGATTCCAAATGCTGCCGTCAACACTAAGTAAATACATATGAATACTGTTGACAGCTCAAGCTATTAGTAGGGTGGTAAGGGGAAAAAGAGGGTAAAGGAAAAAAGAAAATTAAAATGCAAAAGAGATAGGAGATGGTTATGGACAGGAAAATTGGGACGAACGAGAGATGGAAAGTGGTCATGTGTTCTCAAAAGTGACCGGATTACGTACTCGACAATTTTACAAGTTAAAAATAAAATATCTTGTTTTACTTTCATACTGATGTCACAAAATATGTTTCACAATGCAAAATTGATGGCCATTTATGATCATTATATACGTGTGATGGAAGCTGAAGAGACTAACATATTAGCAGTTCTTTCTGTAACACACATGTAAAAGCTGTTCACTGGCTATGATTATAATTTTTTTAACATTTGCGTATTTTTCTGTCATCCTTCTTTGTATATGATATATCCAGCAGAAATGCATTTCCTCAGTTCTGATAGGCTAGGTTTTGGTACCTTTTAACTTATCATTTTGCCTTATTCTCAGAGTAAACCCTGAGTGTCGTGGTGGTGGGTTTGCTCAAGCTAGGTGTGGTCCCTGTGATGGGTTTGTATCTTACAACCATATATTCCTGGAATTTGGTCTGGATTTCTAAGTCATTTTTTGACTTGGCATTTTCCTGTCCAAAATTTGCCCTTGAATTAAGTTTTGTTTTGTTTTTTACTTCTACAATAAATGCTTCACTGGATAGCATACTCTGTTTTCTAGTCAAGTTTGATATCCAATTTCGGCTTAGAATTGAAGTTGAAAATCTTTAGTTATATTTAGAGCATTGCAACACAGGCTAGCAGCACAGCATAAATTAGTCTTCTTTAGACATGTGGTAAAGTTCTTCACCCTCTGCTAGCCCACATCACAGTGTGTGTAGTTGCCACAGACAGCCAGGATAAACAAGTATGTGGGCTCATTTCCAATTACGTTAGCATACATAACCATGTCTATCACTCTCTAGTCCCATAACTATTCCTATTTCATATTTTTCTTTAGAATTTTTATTCTCATTTGGTTTGCAGAGAACCAGATTCTTTCCATCTATTTAACACTGAATTTCTTATCCTTAGCAACTAAAAGACACTCCAAGCAAGTTTACTGAAGACCATAAAGAGGAACAAATAGAAAACACTTCTGTTACTGAAAATCTCAATAAGTAAGCAGACAAAATTATATATAGTGTTATGGAGGTCTTGGATATCATTGTATGATATATTTGGAAAGAGTTGTTTCTTTTTGACTTACTGAATACTCAATTCTATGTCATTTTCCCAATTAACACTAAACATTTATTTTGAAGCCTTTATTTTTTGCCAGTTTTAATGCGGCAGACAAAGGAAATGACAGAGTATAGCACAAATTGGGGCAGTAACTCCAGACTCTAGTTTAGGAGACTAAGTCTCATAAAAGCCACAAGTACCTCTACCTAGTGACTCCCGAAAGAGGCACTGGAGAGGAAAAAAGGACAGGTGCTGGCAGCTGTGTGACAACAGCCCAGAAGACTCCTATTAAAAATTTATCTCCAAAATAATACAAATGGAACTGGGACTTGTTCCCTGAAAATGGGCTCTTTACATGCACATCTTTCATGTTGCCTATTTGCCTTTTATTATATTTTCCTTTTGTTTTTCTTTCAGAGCTGCCTCTTAATACTGATTTTAACCAGGTTGCACTGGGTATAAAAACGTGTCCAGAAATAAGGCACAAACAGCAACAAACCATATATATTCTTGAGTAAAAGTTGATCCTAAATATAAGGCATTTCCCTATTTTCTCTATGGGAAAATCTAAAACAATATTGTGGCTAATTTGAATATATGAAAGTTTTAGGATGTAGATTAAATAAGCAAATATCTAGTTATAAACTAAACTTATTAACGTAAACATTGATATTAAAAATCATATGTTAATGAAATATATTAAAACAGTAAATTGTTTCCACTCTCACATTCCCAAAGTTTTATTCAAAATCTTTTCATGCATCAAAAAATAGCATTAAGAGAGCTACTTTCTGAGTTAACTAACAAATTCCTAAGCATTTCACATTTTTCGTCCAACTTGTTTAAAACCATATATGCTTATTGTCATTGGAAATTCCGTTCCAAGTCACAGTGCTGATTTGCTCTGTAGATTTAGTTTTGTGACACTTGCCAGATAAATACTTTTTGAGTGTCTTTAAAGGCTAAAAGCAGCCTCTAGTATTAGCAATTGTGAGGTCATACCCCAGGAATAATGGCAAAATGTGTTAAATTTGTCTTAATTCTTGATTATTCCATCAAATGGGTGCTATAAATATCCAAAATTAGCATTACTTAGAATGTTTTAGGCTAATGTGTCTTCTTTTGCAAACATCACTTTGCTGTTCAAAATGGAGTACTGCATTTTTTTCCTGGAGCTGTTCATTCCCTCTCTTTAGTTTCTGAGTGTTCTTGAGCAAAACTCTTCAATGCTTGAAAATTAAACTTCAAACTCTATGGCTTCCTATTAAGCCTGTCAAACTGATAAAAGTCCTCTGTGATCTAGTCCTTAGCACTGTAGCTACAATGCTGAACACGATACCTGGTCCTTTGTTGGTACTAAGTAAGTGTTTATTGAAAGAATGAGTGGGTGAAAGGTTAATTTCACAGTCTGTATAGATATAGATCTAGGAAATTCTCTTGAGAGATTTTGGGAAATCTACTGGACAACTATTTCAGCTGCTGTTTTTCAATTTAAAAAAACATAAAGCTATTTGTAACATGAATCCCAAATGTATTTTAATCATATCTTTGTATTTTTGTTTTGTTTTTTAATTTCAGGTTAGTTCTGGGAGGTGAGGAAGCAAGTTTGGGAAGTGAACCAGGTAAGATGATGAATTCATTATTTTAAGAGGATCACATTTTAAATATCAAAGTAGTTTCTTATAATCTTTTAAAAGAAATTATGTTAAAATCTATTCAATTATAAAAGACATGTTAAGTAACTTTATGGGTCCCTTCTGTACAAACACTTTTGAGTTATCCTTTTAAAGGTGCCTAATTAAGGATCTAATGGGTTTCTTCAGGGAATTCTGGTCTTCTCCCAGATAGATGCTTCTAAATGCAGAAATCCCATGCACAGATAGTAGGGTTGAACGATTAAGTTTTGAGTTTTTCTGCTATTTTAATTCATGTTCTTATTTTTTATTATATATATAGTCAACATATATTTAAATCACTGTAGTAGAAAAGAGTAGACTTTGGAGCCAGAAAAACCTGGGTTTGAAGGCTAACTTTTTAAATCAAGTCATTTATGCCTCTGTCAGTTTTCTGATCTGAAATATAAGTCATGTATGCCTACCTTTCAGAGACATGGGGGCTAGAGATAATATTTATAAATACGTAGCACATAATAGGTGCCCCATAAATATGAGAGCTATTTTTAAGTATATACATAAAGGTCATACTGATAAACAATTTAAGAATCCATAATAATAATGGCTTGTATATCTAACATAGCTTCAAAATATATGTGCGGAAGGTGAGTTACTTGTGTGTGTATAATGCTGCATCCCACAGAGAACGTTTTTTTAGTCACAAAGGAAATACAATGGAAAATTATTAAGTTCCACTATCCTTTCATAGTATTATTTTAGCTCTTAAATCCTTCTGTATTAGTAGTTATGTCTCTTTTTAAATTCCAGATATTTATTTGTACTTTCTCCCCTTTTTTGTGGTTAATCTTGCTAATGGCTTATTTTATTAATCTTTCAACAAACCAACTTTTGGCTTATTAATCCTCTCTATTGTGTGTTTTTTGTTTTATTCATTTCAGTTCCTATCTTTATTATTGTCTTCCTTCTACATTTTTTTTTTCTGTGTTCAAGGCTATAATTTCCCTTAAAATTTCACTTTTCTTGTATCCCACAGTTGTTTTTTTAATAGCTGTATTGAGGAATATTTTATATATCAAATACTTCACTTATTTCAAGTGTACAATTAATTGAGTTCAGTAAATCATTACCATAAATCAGTTTTAGACCATTTTTTATCCCCTTAAAAGATCTCTCATGCCCCTTCACAGAAATCCCCATTCCGACCTCCAACCCCAGGTAAACACTAATCTACTTTTTAAAAATTATTTATTTATTTATCTATCCCCTCCCTTACTGCTTGTGCTCTCTGCGTCCATTTTGCTGTGTGTTTTTGTGTCTGCTTGTCTCCCTTTGTTACGTCATCTTGCTGCGCTAGCTCACTGCCCCGCACGGGCCGTCAGCTCACCGCGCCGTGCGGACCAGCTTGCCTTCACCGGGAAGCCCCAGGAATCAAACCTGGGGCCTCCCATATGGTAAACGGGAGCCCAACCAGTTGAGCCACATCTGCTTCCTTAATCTACTTTCAATCTCCATAAATTTACCTTTTATGGGCACTTCATAGACGTGGAATTGTATAATATGTGGTCTTCTTGCGCCTGACTTCTTTCATTTTGTATTATTATGGTTTTTTTTTTTTTTGTTGTTGTTGTTTTGTTGTTGTTTTTTGAGGTACTGGGGACTAGGGATTGAACCCAGGACCTCGGATGTGGGAAGCCGGTGCTTAACCACTGAGCCACATCGGCTCCCCTGAGTTGGTTTTTTCATTTGTTTTGCTTGTTTGTTTTTTTTGTTTTTTTATAGGAGGTGTGGGAAATGAACCCGGGACCTCCCATGTGGGAAGCAGGTGCTCAACTGCTCAAGCCATATCTGCTCCTTGTATATTATTGTTTTCGAGCTTCATCCATGATATAGCATATATCAATAGTTCCTTTCTTTTTATTGCTGAATCCATTGGATGGATATCCACAAGGTTTTTTTTGTTTGTTTTTTAAAGGTTGCTCCAGGGCATACTCACCTTTTCCACATGCATAGGTGGATCTGATCTCTTGGCCTCAGAAGATGTCTTCAGTCCATTCCTCAGCTTCCATGGTTCTACCTTTGAAGTCATTTTTCCTTCAATATGACTCTTTTCTTTCCTTTAATCCAGGCTGGCAATGGGTCCATTCATCCAGATCTCGCAAAAAACTTGTCAGTTTCACATGTAGCACACAGGGGTCCAAACCATCAGATGGTAGGACTTTACACAGATCCTTCCTGGATAATTGTAACTCCAATCCTGACTTGCACTGAAGCGACTGACTGGTTCCATGTTCAGTTAAACCCTCACATGGAGAACTGTTCTCTGGCAACTCACTTTCTTCATTTGGTTTGGATATCTCCTCAGCTCAATATGCAAGCTTGTCACTTTCAAATTCTGCCTTCCATCCAACATCAGGACTCGATTTTGGCATACCCAATTAATGAGCCTTTTCCACATTTTTGGTATTTGCAATAGCAGCACCCCACTCCTGGTACCAAAATCTGTTCTAGTTTGCTAGGTTGCCAAAAACAATATCCCAGAAATGTGTTGGCTTTTAACAGTGGGAATGTATTAGCTTACAAGCTTACAGTTCTGAGGCCACTAAAATGTCCAAATCAAGGCATCATCAAGATGATACCTTCTTCCTGAAGACTGGCTGGTGGTGATCCTGGACTCCGTCACATGGCAAGACACATGGCGGCGTCTACTGGTCTCTCCCTTCTCTACAGGGTTTGTTGCTTCTAGCTTCTTGCTTCCATGGCTTTCTCCCTCTTTGTCTGAAATTCATTCTCTTATAAAGGACTCCATTAAGAGGATTAAGCCCCACCCTGAATGAAGTGGGTCACATCTTACGATCCTACTCACCAAAAGATCTTCCTTACAGTGGGTCCACACACACAGGAATGGATTAACTTTAAGAACATACCATTCTGGAGTACATACAGCTTCAAACCACTACACATCTTAACAATGCTTAGCCTTCCAATCCATGAACAAGGAATGTCTTTCCATTTATTTAGGTCTTCTTTTATTTCTTTCAGTAATATTTTGTAGTTTTCTGTGTTCAAGTCCTTTACATCCTTTGTTAGATTTATTCCTAGATACTTGATTATTTTAGTTTCTATTATGAGTGGACTTCTTTTCTTGATTTTTTGTTCCAATTGTTCATTGCTTGTGTATAGAAACCCTACTGATTTTTGGTTGTTGATTTTGTACCCTGCCACTTTGCTGAATTCATTTATCAGCTCTAGGAGCTGGTTGTAGATTTTTCAAGATTTTCTATATATAATGATATCATCTGCAAATAGGGAAAGTTTTACTTGTTCCTTTTCAATTTGAATGCCTTTTATTTCTTTTTCTTGCCTAATTGCTCTTGCAAGTATTTCCAATAAAATGTTGCATAAGAGTGGTGACAATGGGCATCCTAGTCTTGTTCCTGATCTTAGAGGGAAAGTGTTCAGTCTTTCACCATTAAATAAGATGTTAGCAGTGGGTTTTCACATATATCCTTTATCATGTTGGGGGAGTTTCTTTATATCCCTAATTTTTGAAGTGTTTTTATCAAAAAGGGATTGTGGCTTTTGTTAAATGGCCTTTCTGCATCAATTGAGATGATCATGTGGTTTTTTTCCTTCATTCTGTGATTATGGAATATTACATTAATTGATATTCTTATGTTGAACCACTGTTGTATATACCAGGGATAAATTCCACTTGATCATGGTGTGTAAATCTTTTAATGTGCTGCTATTAGATTTGGTTTGCTAGTATTCTGTTGAGAATTTTTGCATTGATATTCATAGGAGAATATTGGTCTATAGTTTTCTTGTGGTATCTTTATCTTGCTTTTGTATGAGGGTGATGTTGGCTTTGTTGAATGAATTAGGGAGTTTTCCCTCCTCTTCAGTGGTTTGGAAGAGTGTGAGTGGGATTGGTGTTGTTTATTTGGAATGTTAGGTAAATTTCCCTGTGAAACCATCTGGTCCTGGGCTTTTCTTTTGGGAGGTTTTTAAATTATTTATTTATTTTTTAATGTATTTTTATTAGAGAAGTTGTGAACTTATGAAACAATCATGCAAATGTGCAGAATTCCCATACAACACCCCTCCACCAACACAGTACATTGTTGTAGGACATTTGTTACAGATTATGAGATAATATCATCAGACTATTACCACTAATTATGGTCTGTAATGTACATTTTTTAAATAAAGAGACTTGGTGGGATATGCACTTGACCTTTATTTTATTTATTTGTTTATTTTTAGATTTATTTTATTTATTTATTCCCCTCTCTTGCCACTCGTGCTCGCTGTCTGCTTGCTGTGTCCATTTGCTGCACGTTTTTCTGTATCTGCTTGTCTCCCTTTGTTGAGTCATCTTGTCACGTCAGCTCTCCATGTGGGCGCAGGCCAGCTTGCCTTCACCAGGAGGCCCTGGGAATCGAACCTGGGACCTTCTATATGGTAGACGGGAGCCCAATCACTTGAGCCACATCCGCTTCCCTATAGTGTACATTTGGTATATTTTTTCCATACTGTTGGGGAGTTTTTAATCACTGATTCAACCTCTTTACTAGTTATTGGATTGTAGAGATCTTCTCTTTCTTGAGTCAGTGTAGGTAGTTTTTGTGTTTCTAGGAATTTGTCCATTTCATTTAGGTTACCTTAATTTTTGGCATACAGTTGTTCATAGAATCCTCCTATAGTCCCCTTTTTATGGGGTTGGTAGTAATGTCTCCCTTTTCATTGCTGATTTCCTTTTTCTTTACCAGTCTAGCTAACATTTTGTCAATTTTACTATCTTTTCAAAGAACCAACTTTTGATTTTCTTGATTTTCTCTATTTTTAAAACTTCTGTATTTCATTTATCTCCACTCTAATGTAAACATTAGAGCTATAAATTTATCCTTTCAACACTACCTTTGCTCCTTCCATAAGTTTTGGTATGTTGTATTTTCATTTTCATTGACTTCAAGATATTTTCTAATTCTACTTATTATTTCCTCTTTAACCCTCTGTTATTGATTTTGAGCTTTTTCTGTTGTGCTTAGAGAAGATATATTTATGATTTCAATGTTTTTTAATGTATTTGAGACTTGTTTTATAACCTAACATATGGTCTGTTCTGGAGAATGAGCTATGTGCACTCAAGAAGAATGTTGTTGGGTGATATATTGTACATTTGTGTTAGTTAATGAAATCACATTCTCATTTTTGTACTGGTAAACACAGTCCATCATCCACCACAGGGTTCACTGTGTTATGCAGTCCCATGTCTTGTACAGTCCATCCAAAGTATATACACAGTGGTTCTCAGTATCATCAGAGAGTTGTGCTGTCATCACCACAGTCAATTTTAAAACATTTTCATTACTTTAAAAAGAAAAAATTCCATACCCCCTTATATGTTATATTGTAACAGTGCAAAAATGTTACAATATTGCTGTTAATTATAATCCATAAGTTACATTAGTTGTATTTTTCCCATATATAACCATATTCTTAACACCTCATAATAGTGACATACATTTGTTCTATTTCATGTAAAAACATTCTTGTATTTGTACTGTTAACCACAATTCTCATCCATCACTGAAATCATTATATTATAGTCCCAAGATTATCCTCTAGCTTGGTTTCTATTGACATTTATGACCCTAGATTACCCCTTTCATGCCCAATCACATTTGTATATCATTAATGTTAATTATGCTCATTATATTGTTACCATTATCTCTATCCATTGTCAAACATTTACAGTCAACCTAATTAAAAATTCTACAGACATTAATATTGGCTTCCCCTTCTCAACCCTCAATCTATCTCCTAGTAACCCTATACTCTAATTTTTAACTCCATGACTTGACTCATTGTATTTAGTTCATATTAGTGAGACTGTACAATATTTGTCCTTTTGTGTCTGCTATATCACTTAACATAATGTCTTCAAGGTTCATCCATGTTGTCATATGCATCCTGACTTCATTTCTTCTTACAGCTGAATAGTATTCCATCATATGTATATACCACATTTTATTTATCCAATCATTTGGGTCATGCTTTTTCTTTATCCATTCTGCCAATCTCTGCCTTTAATCCATATATATTAAAAGTCACTATTGATAATGCATGACTTCCTTCTGCCATTTTGTTAGTTAGCCTTTGTAAGTCTTACACCTTTTTTGCCCCTCAATTCTTCTAGTAATGCCTACTTTCATATTTATTTGATTTTTTTTGTATTTACTATATTGAGTCCATTCTCATTTCTATCTGGATATATTTTTCATATATTTTCCTTGTGATTACCTTGGGATAAAAATTTAATATCCTAAATATATAACAATCGTATTTTATTTGATACTAACTTTATTCCAATACCATACACATACACTATACCCCTTCATGTACCAACCTTTCCTTGTACTTGTTACAAGTTATTTCTTCATACATTGTATGCCCAAAACCATAGATTTACCATAACTTTTATGCATTTGCATTTTAGCATCTGTATAAAGTAATGGAGTTACATACCGAAAAATACAGTACACTAGAACTGGTATTTATATTTATCCAAATGATTACCTTTGCTGGAGGTCTTTATTCCTTTATGCCACTTCAAACCACTGTCCAGCATCCTTTCCTTTCACTCTGAAGAACTTCCTTTAGCATTACTTTTAGGGCAGGTCTAGTGATGAACTCCCTCAGCTTTTATTTATCTGGAAATTTCTTAATCTTTCCCTCTTTTTTTTTCTTTTTTTAACTTTTATTTTAACAATTTATTGAAGTATATCATTCATACATGAACATACAAAAACTATAAGTGTTCAGTAAACATCATGAACTTACAAAACAAACATGCTTAACATCCTACAGGGCTCCCACACATCACACCCCCCTCCCCCAAACACCCTGCATTGTTGTGAAACATGTGTTAACAAATCATGAAAGAGCTTAGTCAAAGTATTACTACTAACTATAGTCCATATCATCCTCCCCTATACATTTTTAAAAAGGATTTATTTATTTATTTATTTTATCCATTTTTACACCCCCCACCATTTTTTCTGTTTCTGTGTCCATTCACTGGGCAACTCTGTGTCCATTTCCTGCCCTCTCTTCTCATCCTTCTCCTCCTGTCTTCACTGGAATTCGATCCTCGGAATCTTCGATGTGGGAGAGAGGCATCCTACCGCCTGCGCCACCTTAGTTCCTGGTTTTTTGGTGCATATCGTCTTGGCTCTCCCTTGTGTCACTCTCCTGTTATGTATATCCTGTTAAGATGATGGTCTTGCTGCGTGGGTCCTGGGGCCTGATGGTGCACCCGTGCACGGGGCCTGGCGGTGCACGGGGCCTGGTGGCCCATGCGCCTCCTATATTTTTCTTTTTTTTACCTTTACTGGGAGGTCCCGGGGATCGAACCCAGTTCTATCCATATGGGAGATGGACACCCAACCACCCGAGTCACATCCGTCCCCCGCTATATCTCTTAAGGTTGACCAAAGATACCCAAAGTTACAGTCTTTTCCCATACAGGATGGTCATATAATAAATCAGGCTTAGTTTATCACCAGCACTCTAAAAACCAGACCTAGGGAGAAAAACTAGGTCTGGGGACACACGTATGGTTTCTAATATAGTGAATGTTTAGCCTACCCTGATTATCACAAAATCAGGACAGCGAGAATATTCACATCTCCCTCATTTTTGAAAGAAATCTCACTGGATATAAGATTCTTGGTTGGCAATTATTTTCTTCCAGCACTTTGTGTATTTCAGCCTACTGCCTTCTTGTCTCCATGATTTCTGATGATAAACTGGCACTCAATCTAATTGGGACTCCCTTGTACGTAACACATTGCTTTTTCTCTTGCAAGGTTCAGAACTCTCTCCTTGTCCTTTGCATTTGACAATTTGATCAGTATGTGATGGGGTGTTTTTTTCTTATCATGTTTGGTGTTCTCTGGCCTTACTGGTTGTGCATATTCACATCTTTTGCTAAGTTTGGAAGTTCGCTGTCATTATTTCTTTGACTATTCCTTCTGCCATGTTCTCTCTTCTTCTTCTGGGACTCTCATAATGTGTTTATTGGTATGTCTGATGGTATCCCAGACATCTTTAGGCAGTTTCCACTTTTTGTATCTCTTTTTACTATCTGGTCCTGGGCCTGACTCATTTCAATTGTCTTGGCTTCACGTTCACTGATTCTTTCTTCTCCCAGTTCCATCCTGCTTGTGAAATCCTCTTGGGAACTTTTCATTTCAATTATTGTGGTCTTCAACTCCAGCAGCTCTGTTTGGTTCATTTAAAATTTTTTTCTTTTTATTGACTTTCTCATATTGGTCATTCATTGTTTTCCTAATATCCTTTAGTTCTGTCTCTATATTTTTCTTCATTTCTTTGAGTACATTGAAGATTTTTTATTTTTAAGTCTTTGTCCAGTATGTCCACAGTCTGGTCTTTTTCAATGATGTTTTCTGGATTTTTATACTGTTCCTTTGGATGGGCCATCATTTCCTGTTTGTCTTGCAATTTTTGGTTGCATACTGTACATTTTAATATTTTAAAATGTTAACTCTGGGATTTATTCCCTGAAATGTCAGTTTCTTGGTTTGTAACCAGCTGGTGACATGATATTTTCTTGAGTGTCAGTCCTCCTATCAGGAAGGGCCACCCAAGACAAATGCAAAGTGCAGGCTTTTTCTTGTCCTGGGCTTATGCTTGGTAGTAGCCTCAAGAGTTCCTCTGTTTACAGGATTCAATGCCCTTTTTACTTCCCAGGATATAGACCTTCTCACTATCCCAGGTGTTCCACTGCTGGAGTTAAAGCAGGTGAGCCTTTGCCCCAGGCTATCAGCTTCAATCATTTCTTACAATGCTTTCATTATCTCAAGCTGCTTTTGCTTGGAGGGCATATTCTGGGAGAGGGGGATACACCAGGGATGAGGGAGGGGCTAGGAAGGGTGCCAGGAACTTCTTCCAAAGCTGCGCTTTCTTGACCTGCCCAGCAAATGCAGCCTTTCAACTGTCCTCTCCAGCTCTGAGGTAGCCTACCATTTTAAAATCTCCAGTCTTTCTTTAGGGCAGGTTGGAACAATGGCCACCCTAACAGCTGGCCCCAGAATCTGAAGTAGCTAATTAAAAGCCATTATCTGCCATTGGCCCATGCCCACCACAGATCTTGGGGAAGTGGATTTTTATGTCCCTTTCTGACACCAGCAAGCTATGCCAGAGGCCTTACCTCACTGCTGTGTGCTGCTAGAGTGGGGGCTGGGCAGTGGCAACCTCTTATCAGGAAGAGCAGTTTACTGATATTTACCATAATTTACCAGCCTCTTCCTTCCACTCTTCCCTGGATGCTGTACAGTGTTCTCCTGGACTATGGAGTTTTCCAAGTAGTTGATTCAGACTCTTCCTGCCTTTTTACTAGCTCTGGTGAAGGTAGTGATTCCTGGAGCTTGCTATTCTGCCCTCTTTCCACCTATTTCTCCCTCATTTTTGAGAGCGTTTTGCTAAATAATTTTAGATTAGTGGGTGTTTTCTTTCTGCACTTTAAATATATTATTCTGCTGTTTTCTTCCTTCCATGGTTGCTGTTGAAAAGTCTTATGGTTGTCTAATTATTGTTCCTTTATCGTAAATCTGTCTTTTTTTTCAGGCCGCTTTTGGCTGTACTCTTGTTTTTAGTGTTGTGCTGTTTGGTAGACAGTGTGTCTGGATGTGGATTTTGTTATTGTTGTTTTAATCTTTCATGTTATAAATTGTAGTTCCTGTATCTTTGAGTTGGTGTCTTTTACCAGTTCTGGAAAATGCTCAAGCATTATCTTTTAAAATACTGCCTCTTCATTTGCTTTATTCCAACAAGCGTGTTAGACCTTTCATATTTTTTCTCCTTTTCCTGCTGCTGCATTTTGAGTAAGCTTTTCAGATCTATTTTTCATAATTTTCTCTTCTTGCATCTAATCTACTATTTAATCTTTATACTGAATTTTTACGTTTTCAGCAGCTCTTCTTTTTATTTCTACAAGTTCTATTGGTTCTTTTCAAATCTGCCTAGTTAATTTTGATAGTATCTTATTCTTTTCACTTTCTGATTGATATTGTGTCTAAAATACAAATATCTGAAGTCCTGAGGGTCTAATTCTATTTGTTGATTTCTCTTAATCAACAAATAGATTAATTGTTTGCTCTTAATCTGTGTGAGCTCTAGAGGCCTTAAGAATTTTTCTCTAGAGAAATTTTGAATTTTTCTTTCCAGAGTCAGGTAACACTACCAGCCTGGGAATCACTTTCACCCTTTCCCAGGGCCTTCAACTTAATGTAGGAATTTTGGGCTCCACTCAGTTTCCTTGTGTCTGCTGAAGGCTTTGTATCTAGAGAGTATTGTTGATACGGGCATTTGCCCTCGGGTATCTGCCTTTCCTCTTTGCTTGCTGCTCATCTCTCCCAGTTCTGTTTTCAGCTTGCCATTTTTATTTCTAACAAGTCCAGCAATGCATTAAAAGCATATTTTAAAACTTTAGGAAGATTTCCCCCCCCAACCCCCCAGGAGAAGGGAGCTTCTGAGTATCTGGTCTACTATATATCCAGAAGCTGAAGTTACAAAGTAGCATTTTCCATTGGTCATAGTAATAAGGACATTTGGAAAAATAGTATTCCTGGGACCAACATAACACCAGCACTCCTTATAAGAGTATTAATTGGAATGCCTTTCTGAAAAACATAAACATCATAAACTTTAGTTGAGTCATTTTACTTCTAGAACTATCTTCAGGAAGAGATTTGAAATGCCTTCAAGCATTTATGGTCTGAGATATTCATTCTAGTGAAATTTCATGTAATGGAATAAAACCAGACTTTTTGCTCTAGCCCTTATTCTCATATATGCCTGTCTTGATCCCAGTTTCATTTGTATCTTTAAAATAAAATAAATAACATAAAATCAGTTCTGCTACATTCTACAACATGGATGAACCTTAAAGACATGTTGAGCAAAATAAGCCAGGCACAAAAAGATATTGTATGATCTCACTTATATGAAATACCTAGAATAAGCAATTCTTAGAGACATACAGATTACAGATTACCAGGAGCCAGGGCATGAGGGAAGGGGTAGTTTTTAATGGGTGCAGAGTTTCTGTTTGAGGTGATGAGAAGTTGGGGTAATGGATGTTGGTGATGATAGCACAATATTGTGGATATAGTCAATACCACTGAACTGTACACTTGAAAGTAGTTAAAATGGGAAATTTTGAGTCGTATATATGTTACTGTAATAAAAAAAAAAACGAACACACACACTCACAAATCGTACCAAATGCACTGTGGAGTAAAGTGGGTCATCAGTGAAGATTTCTGTGTGAGAGAGAGGAAGGAGGTTAAGCTACATCTTAAATAGCAAAACTGCCTTAAACACATCTTTTCATCCCCCATACTCCATTTCTTTTTTTTTATTTTTTAAGCAAATCAATTTTTTGGTACATATTAATAAAGCATACAATTCATCCAAAGTGTATAATCACATAGTTGTGCATTCACCACTTCAATCATTATTAGAGCATTTTCATTATTTCAGTAATAATAATAAACAAACAACAAAATTCTTTACTTCTCACTCTCTCTATGTACAGCAGGGGAAACATACTCCATTTCTGTAGCTTCCCAAATCTCTCCCTGGTAGGACTGTCCTGCTCTGCACCATCTACCCCTCCTCTCCCTTCCCCTAACCCTCACTCTCCTCTTACTTCCTTCTGCAGTCATCTCTGGAATGGCTTTCTCATTCCCCCGATTTTTTTTCCCTCCACATCTCTCTTCCATCTTTTTTTCTCAAAGTAATCTTGTTCCTTTTTGCTTTTCTATTTCCTCATTTCTACCTCCTAGCTCCTCCCATCAGGTATGTTTTAGAAAAAAATCAAAACCCTGAGATTAGAGTAGTGGGGGTAGGGGTTCTGTTCTTTTTATGCAGTGCTTCAAGATGAGAATGTTCCACATCTTATCCCCCTTATTGTAAGGGTTTTTCTGTGTTCAACCAAAATCTTGCTTCATTAAATCCATTTTTTCCTTTCTCTTCTATACTTTTCCAACATCTTTGTACTAACTCTGTTTGAACTTAGAACCTAAATCATCCTTTAGCTTTTTTATGATCCTTTTGAATGTTTTCCTTTGATCACTTTTCTTATTTTCTATTTACTCTATGTTCTTTTATATCCCAAACAGCATAGAATTTTTTTTTTCTTTTCTCG
>JAQZBX010013913.1:0-39234 GCA_029593785.1 Cabassous unicinctus | reverse complement strand
AAATGTAAGGTGTTATTTTGGATGGCAGATGTTATGAACAGGGGAAAGGGGGTGAGAAGTTCTTAGAAATTATCTCTAAAATCCATGCAATTTTTTGGTAAATTTAATCTTGTTCTAATATATTAAGTTTATTTATTAAGAATTAAAATTATTAGTGACATACAAAATCCTAGGAATATCAAAATCTGAGATTCAATCCAGACAGAATTACATGCTTTGTACAAGTATATCATCTTGCTGTAAGTCTCACATTCTTCATCCCTCGAGTCAGAATAGTTAACTTGATTTCATAGAGTAATTGAAAGAATTAAATAATGAATGTAAAATACTGACATTGTGACTAGTATTAATAGCCAATATTTTATACATTATGATTCAACCATATACAGTTTCACTCCCCACACCCTCCCTACATCATTGTGCTATTTCCATCCTTCATCATCAACAGCAACACTCACATTGACCGAGAGTGAGATTTCCCCAGGGCAAGACTTTTCGTGATCATCCCATTCGATAAACCAGCAATGAATCTCCAATAACTCCAAACATAAATACCTCTCTTGAGGGCAAAACACAAGGATCTTTGATATATGGCTACTGCCAACCTGGCCAGGTGCATGTTCCCCTTTCAAATGTCTGCCTCTCATTTTTCATCATTTATTAAGAATTATTTTTAAAACCTCACCACACGTTATGGTTATATTGATCGCACATTTGCATACCTGTCATTTCTTCTTAGAGTGCTTCTATCCCTTTCTCCTCCTGAAATTACTCCAATTCCTCCTTCAAGTCTCAGTACAATTTAAAGCTCCCTTGTGAAGACTTCACTAACTTCCACAGGAGTCCATTCTGTTAAATCCACTTCATCAGGATTTCAGAGCCACCTCAGGATATTGGATATACTCAACCTATGTCTATTACCCCATTTGGATGCAATTTCTTTAATATGAGGAACAAAGCTTTACTCATTTCTTTATTCCTAAAATAATATTTAGAGCTCATCATGAAGTAACTGATGACTAAATATTTGTTGAATGACTGAAAGAAAAAATGAATGAGTGTGGTTAAACAGATACTTTCAACAACTGTAGAGAAAGAGTGAGTGAAACAAGGAAAAATACTGCTGAGAGAGGGAAAACTTAAGAGTGAGAAGCCAGAGGAGGCAGACTGGAAAAAGAACATGTTTTAGTGTATCTACTATCTATTTCCACTCAGAGTTTTTAAGAAGGCAGGACTTTGTATTTTAATCATTCCCTATGGTCATAACTTGTTGATGCCCTTAAACAACTACCAATAATAGGGGTCCATGGAGCTGAAATACATTCCCCCAGGCCCTGTGAAGATTCTGTCACTCACCCTGAAATTATCAAGGCAGAGTCCAAGTTCACCAATGCAGATTCTTCCATGAATGATGGATGAATTTGGAAGCTCTGCTCCCAGGATGAAAAGGCAGATGGAACCACTCACGAAGTCTTTAGAAGACAAAATTGTGTTTTCTCATCACCAGAGATTAGCAAAATAGACTTGATATAGTGAAGGGGAAGCAGTGAGAGTTTCTGAGCAATTAGGGATTCCATTCTTATGAGCCGCATTAATAAAATATTCTCTTGTCTCAATACACCTGAAGTATTTACTTCTCTGGAGGTAAGAAAAGAATGTACAATGCAAACTTGTGCCAGTTTTGTCCCTTGAGACAGCTTTGGAGCTCCATGTTCATCTCTTATCCCTGTAGACACCTACATCCCAGGAGGAGGTCACCTCTCTTCATGTGGGGGGTCTAGTATTGCCAGGTTTCCCATAATGATTTCCCTGTTGAGGATTCTGAGGGAAGATTCTGGGTACACTAAAATATGCTATGTCTCCAATCTGTCTCCTCTGGAGTTGGATCTCATGAATGGAGCTACCCTCTCTCAAGATGATTTCATCTTGTCTCACTGCTTCTCCTTTCTCACCCATAGTTAGCAGTATCTGTTCAACTCACACAACCATTTGTTTTCTCTGTCATTCATCAAATATTTATTCAGCAATACTCTTTGGTAAACCCTAAACTACTCTCTGGGGATGGAGAGGGGAATAAGGTACTGTGTTTCCTTGCAAACAGTTCAGTTTAAACAAGAAAGATGTAAATAAATATAAAACCCTAAGGGGTTACTGCAGTCCTCGTGAATTTCAATTCCTTATGAATGATGGTTGGATTTTCTATTTCTTACCTAAGGTTCCCGGTGACTTTGATAGGGATTATATTGAACCTATAGATCACTTTGAGTAGCACTGGCATATTTTTGTAAACAGTTTTATTCACACATCACATACATCTTCCATATTGTACAAGCAATGGTTGTTGGTTTAATCATAGAGTTTTGCATTCATCACCACAATGATGTTTAGAATATTTTTATTACTGCAAAAAGAAAAATACCCTACCACTTATAACCCCCTATTAATGATACTTAGCAATGTTATGTTACCTTTGTTACAATTGATGAAATATTACAATATTATTGTGACCTATAGTCAGATTTTTATTATTTATATTTAAAGAAGCTTTAGATTACATAAATCTTACATAAAAAACATAGGGGATGGAGCAAGCCAGCCTGAGGCGGGCTTGGCTGGGTGTGTGCTCTAAGGAGCTGCATTCCCCTGCTGCACCTGGGATGAGTCTTGCCGCTAGGCCTCGGGATGCAGGGCTCTATGTACATAGAACCATCACTCGAGGCCCACCAAAGCCTTGACTACAATTTATTGAGCACGTTCTGTGTAGCAGACCATGGGTCCAACGCCGTGCATTGAAGGCTCACGGTCTTCACAGGAACCCCGTAAGGTAAAGTGTTATCCCTATTTTACCCTGAGAAAGGCTCACAAACAGAATGACTTGGAAATTGTGGATTAAAACCCAAATTCGAGTCCGTTATCACTACACTTTACAACTTGGGGTTTGACGTTAGTCCAGCTTCTGCCACCTCTAGCTGTGACCTGTGGTAGCTTTGCAGCCCTCAGTTTGCTCATCTGAGAAATGGGGTTGATGGTACCTAGCTTAGTGGGCGGGTGTGAAGTACTTTGCTGAGCAGTACTCATCTCCGCTTTCCTGATCCCGCTTCTCGGCTTGCCTCTCCTGGGCAGCAGTGGCCCGGAACTCCAATGCATCCACCAATAAAGAGGGTGGCCAGACCACCAGCTTCTCTTCCTTCCCCAGCTTCCTAAATGCAGGCGTTTGGCATCCCTGGTGTTCATTTTCCTCATGAAGTTTTCAAACTATGGGGAAATTTTCACCCAAGTGACCTTTGAGAATAAGTCCCAACTCTAAAAGGAAATAGAAGCTTATGAATTTGTTTTGTTTTAAATGTTTGTTACTGTTGTTTTGTTGGGGGGGGCGTGGTTTTACTTGAATAAGTCAGATTGACTCCGTGGGAAGTGGGTGCGGAGGACATAGGCCTGGAGAAATGGGTGAATTGCTAGAGAGAGAACTAGCTGATGCATAGATACTGGACTGGTTGGAAGAAGTGGTTTTTGGCTTAGCAGGGTCCTAACTAAAATTCCCACTGAATCCTCTTCTGTCCACCTTGGGCAAGGCCTGGATCTGTTCTCCTGGGTCACATTTCAAAGGCTTCAGTGCCTTAGGAGAAAATCTTAGAGGGGATAGCTGAAGGCAGGCAAACAGCGAGCTTTGAAAAGATACGATTTCTGGTAAAACGTAAATGTTGACATTTTAAAATAAAACTGCTACATCACTCACTTAAATGTGTGTAATGGAATCTAACTACCATAGTGATTGGATTTCTTTTGAAAAAAAAATACACAAACTAGTTTTTATTTAACAGTCAAAATTTTACATTGTTCTTTTTTCCTCCTTGAACTCATATTTCCATTTCATTTCCCTC
Source organism: Cabassous unicinctus (assembly GCA_029593785.1). Taxonomy (NCBI): domain Eukaryota; kingdom Metazoa; phylum Chordata; class Mammalia; order Cingulata; family Chlamyphoridae; genus Cabassous; species Cabassous unicinctus. The sequence continues at coordinate 35,353 of JAQZBX010013913.1, read as the reverse complement.
TACAGAAGTTTTTTATAGTATCATAGGGTTTATGCTTGAACGTCTTTCATTTATTATCCAGCTTCCCTGCAAGAAAAATGTATACAAATATTAAAATTTAAACATTTTTCAAAATTGGATAGTGATCATAGTTTTAAGCATTTTTCTTTTGGAATGAGTTATTATGAATAATAAATACATAATTGATCAAACAGTATAAATATATCACAATTTTGGTAATTGTTAAACAAAAAGATCTTTTGGAAATGCTTCTCTTATGTTGATTGGAGTTTTTTTCTTCCTTGCATCAACCCACATATATTTGTTAGAATAAAACAGCTATTTTTTATTTGTTTTCATGGATATAACCATTGAAAAAGTTTACATGTAAATAAGTACACTTGAATTGAAGCTGTTTTGTTGTGAAAGTGTCACTGAATTCTTTGAACACCTGAATAAGACACTGGAGGAATAGAAGGAAGAAATTGTCACTTACATACAAGACAACAAATCTTACAGTGATGAAAGATACAATGTCTAAACAAATTTTATATTATTTCAATTATTTAAATTATATTGAATTTTATATTTTATTTTTAAATTATTATTTCATTTTCTTACTAATTTATACAGTAATTTTTTTGCTTCATTTTCGGACGGGTTTTGGATCACAGAATGGTAACAGCAGTGGTGGGGGAGGATCATCGGTGTGGGGTGTCAGTGATGTGAAGTCACATGGGAAGAGGTTCTACTGGGGCATGCCTCTAAAACATAGGAATATGTTCATTTATTCATGTGACATTGTTTCAGTGGGTAGAGATTCAAACAATCACCTAAAGAATATTGAATTCCCATCCTAGGGAGTTCTGCTACATTCTCTAATAGGACAGCAAGTATCCCCCAAGTGCAAGGGCAATGTCTAGTGAGGGAAGACAGACCATTATGTCAGACCCTTGTAATTGATGATTGTTCTTTTGAAACTTTTCATGTGAAATGAAACTTAGCCTAGTATTATATACTGCTTGAGAGGGACCTCCTGAAGTCCTCTTTGTTGCTCAAATGTGGCCTCTCTAAGCCAAACTCAGCATATAAACAAACTACTTTCTCCTGGCATGGGACACTACTCCCAGGAATGAGCTTCCCTGACACTGAGAAATTATTACCAAACACCAACTAGCAATGCATGTGGAAAAAGACCTTGACCAAAAGGGGAAAATGGTAAATACAAATGAGTTTTTCTGGCTAAGAGATTGCAAAGTGAGTCAGGAGGTCATTCCTGTGGTTATGCTTATGCAAGACTCAGCAGGATCTCATTGAGTGTCACAGTATACAGGGCTTCAAGCAGCGGGATTCCTGAGGACTCTAGAGATATCCAGAATCTATAAACAGGACAGACAGCTCAGGAATTTGGCACTCTTCCAGGGGACCATACTTTGGAATTTATGCTCCTCTATAACAGAGTGAGGATCATTTATAGATTCTCTACACATGGCTCTACTACTTTTTTTTTTTATTTGAACCCATAATTAGCACTATACTTGAATAATATGTGTCCCAGAGACTTAAAATCTCTTGTCCATCTCTGTGCCAGTTGAGCAATGAATTTCAGCAAAGTTGCGACACCTACTCTCAGTTCATTAGATTCACCGGACAACTAACAAGGAGAGGAGATGGACAATGACCATCTTAAGAAACCAAGAGGGTTTACAAGTACCACCAGAAAGTATTATCTTTCTGTCCCATGGAATTGAAGCCTCCTCTCAATTAGAGGTGGAGTGGGCATCACCATCCCAGAATCCTCAGTACTTACTGGTATTCTACTATAAACTTATTATGATTCTAGCAATGGAAGAAACTATATCATTGATGTGGAGGCAGTGGCCACTGGATGGTCTAAGGGCTGGGAGAGGGAAAAACAGGTAAAATATGGGGGCATTTTCAGGAATTGGGAATTGTCCTGAATGACATTACAATGACAGATACAAACTATAACATATCTTGCCATAACTTACAAAATTGCACAGAAGAGAGTGTAAACTTCAATGTAAACTGTAATCCACACTTAGGGCAATGCTTCAAAATGTGTTCATCAATTGGAACAAATGTACCACACTACTGAAGTATGTTGTTAATCTGGGAAAATGTGGGAGGGCTTGGGAGTGGGGCATATGGGAATCCTCTATATTTTTTACATAATATTTGGTAATCTAAATATATTTAAAAAAAATAAAAAGTATATTTTAAAAATTTGTTTAAGCATAAGAAGAGTATGCATAGATGTTGCAGTTGGGCAGTCTGATGTAATTATGAATTCCAAAAATATAATTGGATCATGCTTTTAAACTGATCTGTTAATCTGGGCATGATTAGGTTATGATTAGGGTGTTGAGCCCTGCCCCTTGGTGGGTGGGGATTCAAATATAAAAGGCATGGCAAGAACAGTTTTGAGAAGCATTCTTTGAGAAGCAGTTTTGATGTTGGAAAGAAGGCCCCTGGAGAAGAGAAGTGAGCCATTCACTAGATCGCCTATACCTGAACATGTGGAGGAAACAGGAGCTAACCCCAGAGAGAAAAGCAGGCCTGGGAAGAGAGGAACCCAAGAAGACTGAACCCTGGCAAACGTTGGCAGCTGTCTTGCTCTAACACGTGGCAATGGACTGTGGTGAGAGAAGAAACTTAATGCTTTATAGCCTGGTATCTGTCGACTTCTACCCCAAAAAAAATACCCTTTATAAAGACCAACCCATTTTTGATATTTCACATTAGCACCCCTTTGGCTGACTAATACAACAGATATGCCTAGAATCCCAGTGGGAATAGAAAACCTAGGATTATGAATAAATATTTTTACTGGCAGTTTTGTATTTTAAAAAAATGAAATATCCACCAAACATAATGGGGTATACTGGGTGGGGGATGCTCATAATGTGGGAATCTCTCTGGAACAGGTTCACAATTTTTCTGTAGAGTAAGACTGTTGAAAAATAAAGGTCATTAAAAATTAAAAATGTGAGAGTATGGGGGAAAATGGTCGACGGTTTAGGCATATAAGATTTAGCTTTCATTAAAACAACAAAGAAAAAGCCAGAGGCGGCTGTGGAGACCTGCTTTGGGGCACAGCAAACAGGGACACTTCTTTCCAACTCTCAGAAGAGTGAGGGTCAGAGACACAAAGAAACCAAAAACAAGTAGTTGGAACACAGTTAACAGCAACAAAATAGAAAAGAAGAACAAAGTGTCATAAAGAAAACTTAACACAAACACAAAAACAGCAATTAAATAAAACCCTAGAGTAAAGAGAGAAGCTAACCACTGAATAAAACTCTCAAGAGAAAAAAGTGAGCAACAGCAACAAAAAGTTACAAACCATACTAAGGAACAGGAAGACATGACCCAGTCCAATGAACAAACTAAAAACCAGGAAGAGATGCAGAACATGGAACAACTAATCAAAGCTGTCGACCCAGATATCAGGGACCAAATTAATGAAATGAAGGAAGAGATTAAGGATATAAGAAGACACTGGGAGAACATACTGAAGAAATTATAAACACACATAAAAAGATAATGGATATGATGGTGATAAATGGAACAATCCAAGTAATCAAAAGTGCACTGGGTAGAGAGGCAGAAAGATGCCATTGGTTTAAGTGGGCACTCACCATCTCTCTTGCAAAAAACAGCTGAGTGGGGATAAGATCCTGCCTGAATGACCTGCTATGGGAGCTCACAGAGTGGGAGCCTTTAGGGTATTAATCTAGAGGGAGCTGGACAAAGAGATAAATGAATCAAGATAAAACCATAAGTTTTTAGCCCTCTGGCTGGAAACCATGGATGTTGAAGCCTCGAGGAAAAAAGCCACATTAGCCTTGGCTCAGGCTGGCCACCCAGTGGGAGGGAGCATTCTTCAAGAGTGGGAGGGTTCTGGCAAAGTGCAGAAAGGGGTTTCCTTTCTGTGGGTTTGGTTGCATGGACCCCTGCTGAGCTTTGGGGAGCATACTAGCTGGCTCGAGGTGCACCAGGAAGAGGGGAGGCAAATCTGCTGAGGAAACCTGATTTACCTCACTGCCCTGGGATAGAGAAAGTTGGCCTGTGAGAGGGCAGAGTCAGGCAATTGACTACTCCAGTGCTGAAAACTATCAAAATCTCAACTCCCTTAAGTGGGGCAGGCAGTAGGAAGTGCTTAATAAGATTCCAAGTGCCTATTTAGGGTCCCCTGGAAGGAGGGGATGGTCTAGAAGAGGGTTGAGAGTCATTTCTCTGTGGTGAATTCAGTCATCAGGGTTCCATTTGAATTTCAAAAGGGAACTCAAACTAACCAGGAGAGGGGAGGTGGGGTATGCTCACACAACATGTTGAGTCCTGCTGCCCTGGGAGTCAAACCTGCCCAAAGGAAACTGACTGGATAGCTTCATGAAGAGCTAACTGACCCAATGAGAAAGTTTAGCTCAGTGAAGGAGTTCCCACCTTGAACATGAGAGGTCCCTAGTTCAATTCCCAGCTCCTTTTAGAGTAATGATCTACCGGGATATCAAACCTCCAGTTGATACTTTAGGACAGGGAAAATATAGACATTATTTTTCTATTAGCTTCCCTTGGGTCACTTATTTTTCCTTAAAAAAAAAAAAATGTTACTTTTAAATATATATATATAACTTAGTTTACTGGCTAAATCTCACTTCAAATGCTGCAGAGAGAAGGCTGCAGGGTAATTGATTGATAAACACCAGCAGCCTGAGAAGCCCTACAGTGGCCTACAAAGTAACGCTGTTCTTCCTTAATTTTTGTTTGACTGCTTGCTTGTGTGTTTGTTTGTTTATTTTAGTTTCTTGTTTTTTTCCCTCTTTCGTCTCCTTCCTCCTTTTTTAAAAATTAGATGCTGCTGGCTTGTTTCTCCTTTGCTGTGCTTCTTTCTAGAATTCCAATGTTCTTTGTATGCTGAATTTGTCCACTAATGCTATCTCTTTTCCATTTTTCATCTTTTTATATTCTGCTTCCTGTTGTTTTTCGTACATTCCACATTTCTTTATTTAGTCCTCAATTTTTCTGTTTTTTATTTCTATCTCATCTATTCTGTTTTCCTTCCTTTATTAACATTTTTCTTTTTGTCTTCTCTTTTCTCTTTCCCTCTCTCCTCATCATTCTGGCCTTTTAAGTCATTCTGTATATATTTCTCTATTCAGTTTCTGACTTCATTGTAGGTACTCCTCTTTTTAAATCTTTTTTACTCTACACTGCTTACATGAGTTAAATATTCATTTTACTAAGCCTTATATGGTCTCTCTTCTAACTTTTACTATTATTATTACTATTATTCTATTCTTACTTCTTTCACTTATTCTGGCCCTGATTTTTTCATTCAAGGGAACAGAGAAAACAGCAAAGAAATAGAACAAGAAGAACAAAGTGTCAAAGAGAAAACTTAACACACACAGAAACACAGCAGCTAAATAAAACTCTAGAGTAGAGAGAGAAGCTAATCAACTGAAAAACCCCATCAAGATAAAAAGATGACCAGACAGCAACAAAAAATTACAAACCATACTAAGAATCAGGAAGGCATGACACAGTCCAATCACCAAACTAAAATCCAGGGAGAGATGCAGAACATAAAGCACCTAATAAAAGTCTTCAAAACAAGTATCATGGATCAACTTAAGGAAGTGAAGGAGGAGATAAAGGATATTAAGAAGACACTGGGAGAATATACTGAAAAATTATAAATGTACATAAAAAGATAATGGATATGATGATGATGAATGTCACAATCAAATAAATAAAAAGGACACTGGAAGCACATAACAGCAGATTTGAACAGGCAGTGGAAAGAATTAGCAATGTGGAAACAGTACATCTGAAATCAAATAGATTGTAGAACCAAAGGATAAAAAAATAAAATAAAACCAGCAGGGACTTAGGGATTTGAATGACAACACAAAACATGCAAACGTGTGCATTATAGGCATCCCAAAGGGATAAGAGAAGGGAAAGGGGACAGAAGGAATGTTGAAGGAAATAATGGCTGAAAACATCACATCTCTATTGAAGAAGATGGACATACATGTCCAGGAAGTACAGCACACCCTAAACAGTATAAATCCTAACAGGCTTACACAAGGCATATATTTGTCTAACTGTCCAATGCTCAAGACAAAGAGAAAATAATCAAGGCAGCAAGAGAAAAGAAAACCATCACACACAAGGGAAGCTCAGTAAGATTAAGTGTTGACTTCTCATCTGAAACCATGGAGGCAAGAAGACAGTGGTATGACATAGTCAAGGTACTAAAAGAAAAAAAAAACAACTTTCAGCCAAGAATTCTCTATCCAACAAAGTCAGCATTCAAAAATGATGGAGAGCGCAAAATATTCACAGGTAAACAGAATTTAACAGAGTATGCCAATAAGAAACCTGCACTTCAAGAAATATTAAAGTGTGTGCTTCAGGTTGAAAGGAAAAAACAGGAGAGAGAGAGTATGAAGAGGGTGTAAGAACAACTAAAAAGACAAAAGAAAATAAAAACAACATATGACATACATAAACCCAAAGAAATTATAGCTAATGTAAGTAATTCCTTGAGAGTAATAATACTGAATGTTAATGGGTAAAACTCACAGGTCAAGAGACACAGATTGGTAGAATGGATGAGGAAATATGACCCATCTATATGCTGTCTAGAGGAAACCCACCTCATTCCCAGTGATCAATAATCAAAATTTAAAAAGTGTGTGAATAGCTATACTAATATGGGACAAAATAGACTTTAAATGCAAAATTATTGTAAGAGACAAAGATGGACATAATATATTAGTAAATATGTAATCTTTCAAGAAGAAAGAACCATCATTAACATTTATGCACCTAACAGGGGTGCCTCAAAATACATGAGGAAAACAATGGAAAAACTAAGTGGAGAAATAGATCCCTCTATAATTATAGTGGGGTACCTTAACACACCATTATCACAAATAGACAGAACATCTCAACAATGAATTAACAAAGAAACAAAGACTTTGAAAAATACATTAGAGGATCTGGGCCTAATAGACATATACAAAACACTAAACCCAAATAAAGCAGGATATAAAATCTTCTCAAGTGAACATGGGTCCCTCTCCGAGATAGACCACATGCAAGGCCACAGAAAAATTCTCAATGAAGTCACAAAGATTGAAATTATACAAAGTACTTTCTCTGACCACAATGGAATGGAGCTGGAAATCAGTAAGGGCCAGAGAACCAGATTAGGCACACAGATATGGAAATTAAACAACACCCTCTTATACAAACAGGAGAGCAAGGAGGAAATTTCAAAAGAAATCAGTAACTACCTTGGAATGAATGAAAATGACAAAACAAGATATCAAAACCAATGGGATGCAGCAAAAACTGTACTGAGAGGGAAATTCATAGCCATAAATGCATATATCAAAAAGGGAGAAATAGCTAATATCAAAGACTTAACAACACAATTGAGGAATTAGAAAAAGAGCAACATAACAACCAGAAAGGAAGTAGGAAGAATGAAATAAATATTAGAGTAGAACTAAATGAAACAGAAAATAAGAAAGCACTACAAAAAATAAACAAATCCAAAAGCTGATTCTTTGAGAAGATGAATAAAATTGACAAACCCTTAGCTAGACTAACAAAGGAATAAAGATAGAGGATGCACATAGACAAAATAAGAGTGAAGAAGGGGATATCACCAACAACCCCACAGAAATAGAGTATCATAAGAGGATATTTGAAAAATTACATGCCAACAAGAAGGATAATTTAGAGGAAATGGACAAATTTTAGAAACACACTGGCAGCCTACATTGATGAAAGAACAAATTGATGAACTCAACAGATCATCACAGGTAAAGACATAGAATCAGTTATCAAACCCACCTAAATAAAATGACCCCAGGACTAGATGATTTCACAGGTGAATTCAACCAAATATTCCATAAAGAACTAACACCATTCCTGCTTAATCTCTTCCAAAAAGCAGAAGTAGAAGGAGCAATGCCTAACTCTTTCTATGATGCCAACATTACCCTAATACCAAAGCCAATAAAGATGCCACAAGAAAGGAAATGACAGACGAATCACTCTAATGAACGTAGCTGCTAAAATCTTCAACAAAATACTTGCTAATCATTTTCAATAACTCATCGAATGAATTATACACCATGACCAAATGGGGTTCACCTGGGTATGCAAATATGGTTCCACATAAGAAAATCAATCAATGTAATACACCACATAAACAGATCAAAAGAAAATGTTCACATGATTATCCCTAGAGATGCAGAAAAAGCATTCAACAAAATAGAGCATCTTTTCTTGATAAAAACTCTGCAAATGATAAGAATAGAAGAAAATGTTCTGAATATGATAAAGGGCATATATGAAAAACCCACAGCTAACATCACATAAAAATGTGAAATCCTAAAAGCTTTCCATTCATCATCAGGAACAAGATAAGGATGCCCACTATTATCACTCCCATTTACCATTGTGGTAGAAGTGCTTGCTTGAGTACTGAGGGGAAAAAAAGATATAAAAAGGTATCCAAATTGAAAGGAAGAAGTAAAAGTTTCACTATTTGCAGAAGGCATGTTCTTATACATAGAAAGCCCTGAGAAATATACAACAAAGCTTCTAGAGCTTATAAATGTGTTCTGTAAAGTCACAGGTTATAAAATCAATGCAAAAAAATCAGGAGAATTTCTGTACACCAATAATGAACAATCTGAGGAAATGAAGAAAAAAATGCCATTTATAAAAGTAACTAAACCTAATCAAATACCTAAGAATAAATTTAAATAAAGGTATATATGACTTTTACACAGAGAATTTCACAGCCCTGTTAAAGGGAATCAAGGAAGATTTAAATAAATTGAAGAATAGTCCCTGTTCATGGATATGAAGACTAAACACCATTAAAATGTCTACCCAAACCAAAATAATCCTCAGATTTAATGCAATTCCAATAAAAATCAACACAGCATTTTTTACTGAATAGAAAAAACTAACTATGAAATTTATTTGTAAAACCTAGAGGCCCTGAATAGCAAAAGACTTATTGAAAAATAAAAACAAAATTGTAGGATTCACACTACTGACATTAAAGCATACTACAGAGCTACATTGGTCAAAACTGCATGGTATTCTAAACTACCATACCAGTTAAGACTGCACCACCAAACCCAGTAATATCACTACCCACCTGTCCTATCCATCAATATGCAACTATAATCTATCACTTTACCATAGATTATGTCCATATCAGTGATGGCTCACAACCTACTCTTCTCTCTCTCTCCTTGTTAACCTATCTTTCACACAGTGGTTCTCAGAGACTGGTCACTTTCTTCAATTCAAATCAGTGAGGTTATATACTGTTCATCGTTCAATGCCTGGCTTGCTTCACTCAACATAAGGTCTTCAAGATTCATCCATGATTTTCCATGTGTTTGCACTTTATTCCTTCTAACAACTGAGTAATATCCCATTGTATTTATGTACCACATTTTGCTTATCCATTCATCTGTTGATGGACACCGGGGCAGATTCCAGCTTTTGGCAATTGTGAACAATGCTGCTATGAACATTGGTGTGCTTATATCAGTTCGTGTCTTTGCTGTCAATTCTTCTGGGTATATACCCAGTAGTGGAATTGGTGGATCATACAGAAGATCTATTGTTAGTTTTCTGAGGAATCACAAAACTGTCCTCCACAGTGGCTGGAAAATTCCACAGTCCCACCAGCAGTGGGTGAGGGTTCCTATTCCTCCATGTCCTCTCCAGCACTTATATTCTGCTGTTTTTTTAATAGTTGCAATTCTGATGAGTGTAAGATGGTACCTCATTGTAGTTTTTATTTGCATTTCCCTGACAGAAAGTGATGTCGAACATTTTTTCATGTGCTTTTTAGCCATTTTTATTTCTTCCTTGGAGAAATGTCTTTTCAGGTCACTTGCCCATTTTTTAAATGGGTTGTTTGTCTTTTTATTTTTGAAGTGGAGGATTTCTTTTTTATATGCAGGATATTAGGCTCCTATCAGATTTATGGTTGCCAAATATTTTCTTCCATTGTGTAGGCTGCCTTTTTATTTTTTAAACAACATCCTTTGAGTTGCAGAAGTTTTTAATTTTGATGAGATCCCATTTATCTATTTTTTCTCTTGCTGCTCATGCTTTGGCTGTGAAGTTCATGAAACCATGTCCTATTACAAGTTCCTGTAGATGCTTCCCTACATTATCTTCCAAGGTCTTTATGGTTTTGGCTCTTATATTTAGATCTTTGATCCATCTTGAGATGATTTTCATAAAAGGTGTGAGATGGTATTCTTCTCTCATTCTTTTGGATATGGATATCCAGTTCTCCAAGCACCACTTGTAAAAGAGGCCATTCTCTCCCAAGAAAGTGGGCTTGGTGGCCTTGCTGAATATCAGATGATAGTATATGCGAGGATCTATATCAGAAATCTGAATTCGGTTCCTTTGGTCCGTATGTCTATCCTTGTGTCAATACCATGCAGTTTTCATCACTGTTGCTTTGTAGTATGTTTTAAAATCAGGTAATGTGATACCTCCAACTTCATTTTTCTTTTTCAATATGTCTTTGGCAATTCGGGGCCTCTTACCTCTCCAAATATATTTTGCGGTTAGTTTTTACAGTTCCTTAAAAAATGTCGTGCTGATTTTTATTGGGATTGCATTAAATCTGTAGGTTAGTTTGGGTAGGATAGACATCTTGATGATGTTTAGTCTTCCTATCCATGAACAGGGAATATTTTTCCATTTATTTAAGTCTTCTTTGATTTCCTTTAACAGTATTGTCTAGTTTTCTTTATATAAGTCCATTACATCTTTAGTTAAAATTTTTCCTAGGTATTTGATTCTTTTAGTTACTATTTTAAATGGTATTTTTTTCTTGATTTCCTCCTCAGGTTGCTCGTTATTGGTGTACAGAAATGCTACTGATTTTTGAGCTTTGATCTTATAGCCTGCAACATTACTGATTGCCTTTATAAGTTCTAGAAGCTTTCTTGTAGATTTCTCAGGGCTTTCTATGAATAAGATCATGTCATTTGCAAATAATGAAATCTTTCCTTCTTGTTTTCCAATCTGGATGCCTTTTATATCCTTTTCTTGCCTCAGTGCTCGAGCAAGTACTTCTAAGAAAATGTTAAATAGGAGTGGTGATAGTGGGCATCCTTGTCTTGTTCCCGATCTCAGAGGGAAGGCTTTTAGGATTTCACCATTGAAGATGATGTTAGCTTTGGGTTTTTCATATATACCCTTTATCATATTCAGAAAGTTTCTTTCTATTCCTATCTCTTGCAGTGTTTTTTTCAGGAAAGAGTGCTGTATTTTGTAGAATGCTTTTTCTGCATCTTCTATTTTTGGAAGAGCTTAATCAGAATTGGTGTTAGCTCTTTCGAGATGTTTGGTAGAACTCAGCTGTGAGGCCATCTGGTCCTGGGCTCTTCTTAGTTGGGAGTTTTTAATTAATTTGTCTATCTCTTTACTTGTAATTGGACTGTAGAGTTCATCAATTTCTTCTTTCATCAATGTAGGCTGTTTTCGAGTTTCTAGAAAGTTGTCCATAGCCTCTGAATTATCATTCTTTTTGGCATATATTTTTTCAAAGTATCCTCTTAGGATACTCTTTATTTCTGTGGGGTCAGTAGTGATATCCCCTTGCTCATTCCTTATTTTGTGTATTTGAATCTGTTCTCTCTTTTTCTTTTTTAATCTGGCTAAGGGTTTGTCAATTTTATTGATATTCTTGAAGACCCAGGTTTTGGTTTTGTTTAATATTTCTAGTGCTTTCTTATTCTCTATTTAATTTAGATCTGTTCTAATCTTTATTTCCTTCTTTTTACTTCCTTTAGGTTTAGTTTGCTGTTGTTTTTCGAATTCCTCCAAGTGTTCAGTTAGGTGTTCAATTTTAGCTCTTTCTTCTTTTTTGATATATGTATTTATGGCTATGAACTTCCCTCTCAGAACTGTTTTCACTGCAACCCATAGGTTTTGATATGTTGTGTTGTCATTTTCATTAGTTTCAAGGTAGTTACTGATTTCTTTTGAGATGTCCTCCTTGGCCAACTGTTTGTCTAAGAGTGTGTTGTTTAACTTCCATATCCTTGTGCCTAACCTGTTTCTCTGGCCCTTACTGATTTCCAATTTCATTCCATTGTGGTCAGAGAAATTACTTTGTATAATCTCAATATTTCTTAATTCATTGAGTGTTGTTCTCTGGCCTAGCATGTGGTCTATCTTGGAGAATGATCCGTATGCACTTGAGAAGAACGTAAATCCTGCTTCAATTGGGTTTATTGTTCTGTATATGTCTATTAAGTCCAGGTCCTCTAATGTATTGTTGAGAATCTTTGTTTCTTCATGATTCTCTGTCTAGATGATCTCTCTAATGATGATAATGGTGTATTAAATTCCCCTGCTATAATTGTAGAGGCATTTATTTCTCCACTTATGTTTTCCAGAGTTTGCCTCATGTATTTTGAGGCACCTCAATTAGGTGGATAAATGTTCATGATTGTCTCTCTTCCTGAGAGATTATCCCTTTTACTAATATATAGTGTCCATATTTGTCCCTTACAATAGTTTTGCGTTTAAAGTCTATTTTGTCTGATATTAGAATTGCTAATCCTGAACTTTTTTGGCTATTGTTAGCTTGTAAAATTGTTTTCTAGCCCTTCACTTTCTGTTTCCTTGAATCCCTGGGTCGAATGTGGGTTTCTTGTAGACAGCATATAGATGGATCAAATTTCCTTGACCATTCTGCCAATCTGTATCTCTTGAGTGTTGAATTTAATCCACTAACATTCAGTATTATTATTCACAATGAATTTCTTACTTCAGCCATATTTTCTTTGGGTTAATGTATGTCATATGTTGTTTTCTTTCTGTTTTTGTCTTTTTAGTTGTTTTTAAATTCTTCTCCAACTCTCTCTCCCTTGTTTTTTCCTTTCAACTTTTCGAACTTCTTTACTATTTCTTGAGGTGCAGATTTCTTTTTGACATACTCTCTTAATTTCTGTTTATCTGTGAATGTTTTGTACTCTCTATCATTTTTGAATGCCAGTTTTGCTGGATAGAGTTCGTGGCTGGAAGTTTTTCTTTTAGTATTTTGACTATGTCAGACCACTGTCATCTTGCCTCCATGGTTTCAGATGATTAATCAGCATTTAATCTTATTCTGCTTCCCATGTATGTGATGGTTCTCTTTTCTCTTGCTGTCTTGAGTATTTTTTTCTTTTTCTTGAGCATTGACATTTTGAGAAGTATATGTCTTGGAGTTGGCCAATTGGGATTTTCACTGTTTGGTTTGTGCTGTGCTTCCTGGATCTGCACATTGATCTCTCTCAATAGTGTTGGGAAGTTTTCAGCCATTATTTCCTTCAACCCTCCTTCTGTTTTCTTTCCCTTCCCTTTTCCTTCTGGGATGTCCATAATGCATATATTTGTGCATTTGGTGTTGTTGGTTAAATCCCTGTGTCCCTGCTGGATATTTTCTATCTTTTTATCTATCTGTTCTACTATCTTTTTTATTTCAGAATTATTTTGTCTTCCACATCACTAATTCTTTCTTCTGCCTGTTCAAATCTGCTATTATGTGAATCCAGTGTGTTTTTGATTTCTTGGATTGTGCCATTGATCATCATCATATCTGTTATCTTTTTGTGTACATTTACAGTTTCTTCATTATGTTCTCCCAGTGTCCTCTTTATATCCTTAATCTCTTCCTTCACTTCATTAATTTGGTCTATGATATTTTTTGGAAAGATTTGATTAGTTGTTCAATGTTCTCCATCTCTTCCTGGTTTTTAGTTTGTTCATTGGACTGGTCCATGTCTACCTATTTCTCAGTGTACTTTGTAATTTTTTGTTGCCCTCTAGTCATCATTTTATCTTGATGGGTTTATTCAGTTGATTAGCTTCTTTCTCTGCTTTAGAGTTTTATTTAGCTAGTGGTTCTGTGTGTGTGTTAACTTTTCTCTTTGACAGTTTTCTTCTTATTTTATTTCCTTGCTTCTTTCTATGTTATCTTGAAGGCAAAAGATTAGGGCCAGAGGAATTGAAAGATGTGAGAAAGGAAGAAGGATTATAGTTACAATGATAAAAGTTAGAATAAAGGCCAAATAAGACTTAGTGAAATGAATATTTAACTCATGTAGGCAGTTTAGAGTAATAGGAAAAAAGTGGAATAGCTACAATGGACTGGGAAACCAAATAGAGAACTATATATATAATGATTTAGAAGGGTAGAATGATGAAAAGGGAGAGAAAGAGTGAAGAAACGGCTGAAAGTAGAAAGCTAATATTAATTAAAAAAGAAGAAAACAGAATAGATAGAATAGAAATTGATACCCTTAAGTTGTGAGATAATGAAAAATGTAGTGTGTAAGAACTACAACAGAAAGCAGAAGGCAGAAAGATGAAGGAAGGGGAATAGATACCTTGGGAGGCAAAATCAATATAGACAGAGAAAGGGAAATCACTGAAGAAGAAGCACATCAAAGAAGAGACAAGCCAGCAGCATCTAATTAAAAAGAAAAAAAAAAAAGGAAAAAAGAAGAGGGGGAGGAAAGAGGAAAAGAAAGCAAGAGACAACAAATAAACAGAGAAAAACCAAACAAACATACGATCAAGAAGTCAAACACAGCTAAGGATGAAAAGTGTTCCTTCTAGGGTCCTTGTGCAACCTCTCAGCCTCCTTGTGTCTATCAATCAATTTCTCTGCAGGGTTCTATTTGCAGATTTTGTGGCTGATTTTACCTATTAAACAAAATTAAAAAGAATTCATTTTTAAAGTGTCTGTCTTTCTTTTTATTTTTCGGTGAAAAAGGGGACCCAAAAGAAGTCCTCTTCTATACCACCCCCTTTACGGAACGTCCCTAACTAGGTTTGTGGAAACTAATCAAGCACTTCCCACTTCCTGGCTTCCCCAGGGTGCTGAAGCTCTGATGCTTGTCTGTGCAGAATGATAAAATTGGCTGACTCCACCTTCTCTGGAACCAAGCCTCAGTGTCACCGGGCTGATGGGTAAATCAGGCTTCCTCAGTAGATTCACCTCTCCCCTCAGACTGGCGCTGCTTCAAGCTCGTTTATCTGCTCCCCAAAGCTATGAGGGGGTCCAGGCAGCCAAATCCACAGAAGGTAAACCCCTCTCCACCTTCTGTCAGAACCCTCCCTTTCTCAGTGAATGCTCTCTCACACTGGGTTGCCGTGCGGAAGTCCTGGGTCAAACCAGCCATTTTCCCCGATGTTGGGGCTCAGCTGTCTCTGTTAAACACCACAGGCAGGCTTAAAACTTACAAATCTCTACCAATCAGTCCACGCTGTCAGT
Source organism: Cabassous unicinctus (assembly GCA_029593785.1). Lineage (NCBI taxonomy): Eukaryota > Metazoa > Chordata > Mammalia > Cingulata > Chlamyphoridae > Cabassous > Cabassous unicinctus. The sequence continues at coordinate 20,004 of JAQZBX010013913.1, read as the reverse complement.
CTACCTGCAGATAGATGTCCCAAGCTTCTCGCTCCGTGCGCCCACAGCACAAACCCCCAAGCAGGACCCTGTCCACAATCGGCCATCCTCAGAGAGCTAGCCAGTGAGTGCCCTCCTAAACTGATGCCAACTTGCCTCCTCCTTAAAGCTTTTGCATGTCAAAGGAGTTTTTCAAGAAAGTGAAAAGTCAGCCCACCCAATGGGAGAAAATATTTGGTAACCCTATATCTGGTAGGAGCGTAATATCCAGCATATATAAACAAATCTTTTGTCTCAAAATAAAAAGCAAAAAACCCATTTAAAAAATGGACAAGTGATTTGAACAGACATTTCCCGAAGAAGAAATACAAATGGCTGAAAAGCACATGAAAAGATGCTCCACAAAGCTAGTTATTAGGGAAATGCAAATCAAAACTACTATGAGATATTATCTTACACCCATTAGACTGGTGGCCATTGAAAAACAGAGGACTACAAGTGTTGGAGAGGTTGTGGAAGGATAGCAACAGAGCTGGGTGTTCATGATGTCTGTGTAGTTTAAAGGGTGAGAGATGGTCATAGGCCATGATGGCCAGGGGCATAAAAAGGTACATCTGGGTGAGGTAGCCTACACAGTTTATGACTCTGATTTGTGTCTGTCAGTTCACGGGCCTCTTTGACATAGTGGTGTAAGTTTAACAGATTTCTATAATGGAAAGATTGGAGAGGAAATGGTATATGGTCTTGTGGAGTTGGTAATCAGTGATGGTGGCCAAGATGATGGGCAGGTTACAAAACATCGTGGTCAGATACATGGACAGAAAAAGGTCAAAGAAGAAGGACTATAATTCTTGTTCTGAAAATCCCCAAAGGATAAATTGTGAAATTCCTGGTTCCATGTGCTTGATGTGACTAACCAGAAAGAAAGAAAGAGCATGACTAATTTTCAAACAAACAGCTATTATTAACTGTGGCAGTTTGGTATATATTTATGAATTCCAAAAATAGATATTGAACTGCATTGTAAACTAGTCTCTTCCTCTGGGCATTTTAGACTGCCTTGGTTTCAGAAGTTTCACTTTTATTTTATTAAATCAAGATTTGGTCTTTTATTTGACCAAATCATTAAGGTGATTCAGTTTGAGTCCCTGCTGTCCCACTTTGTGGGCTATATAAATGGTGGCTCAATCAAAGACAGGGAAGAGGAAACATGGAGAAGAACACAGAGAGTTTATGGTTTTCAAAAATAATATGCCTTTTATTTTTTAAAAAAGATTCTTATGTTGCATAAATGTTACATAAAAAATATGGAGGATTCCCATATTCTCCACTCCCTACCCCTCACACATTTTCCCACATTAACAACATCCTTCATTAGTATGGTACATGTGTAACAGTTGATGAAAACATTTTGGATCATTGCCAGTAAGCATGGATTATAGTTTATATTATAGTTTACACTCCCTTCCATGAAATTTTTTAGGTTATGACAAGATATATAATGGCCTGTATCTGTCATTGCAGTATCAATAAGGACAATTCCCAAGACCCAAAAACGCCCCCGTATTTCACCTATTTTTCCCTCTGTCTCCACATCAATTATAACAATTCTTCAATTACTAGAATCACAATAATTTTATAGTAGAATAACAGTAAGTCTACTCTGGTCCATCATTCATTCCCCATTCCTGAGGTTTCTGGGATGGTGATGACCACTCTGCTTCTAATTGAGAGGGGGCTTAAATCCCATGTGGCAGATGTATGTGACTCTCTTGCTTGCCTTTGCACACTCTCTCTGTTCCTTTGGGTGGTTGTTGTCCATCATCATCTTTTTATATGTCCTGGGTGAGTCCATTGAACTTGAGAGTATGTGTTGCAATGCTGTTGAGATTCAGGGTCCAACTGGCACATGGAAAACCCAAAGATTTAAGTCTCTTGGACATATACCTATCCACTCCAGTACTAATTATAGGTTCAAATAGAAGGGGCAGAAGAACTATATGTAGTGAAACCACAGCTGAGTCCAACTCTGTCAAACTGGGGAGCAAAGATTCCAAAGTAGGACCCATTGGCAGGGTGCCAAACTCCTGAGTTTTCTGCCCTGTTTATAGTGTCTGGGTGTCTCCAGAGCCCTCAGAAGCCCTACTATTTGAAGCAACACACTTGCATAAATGTAACCTCTCAAATGAACTCCTGACTCACATTGAAGTCTCTTAGTCATATAAACTCATTTCTCTTTATCCTTTCTCCCTTTTAGTTAAGGTCTTTCTCTGGTTACATTTCTAGTTAGTGCTTGGTAGTAAACCCTCAGTGCCAGGAAGGCTCATTCCTGAGAGTCATGTCGCACGCTGGGGGGATATGCTGAGTTAGGCTTAGACTGCAGCCACTTTTGAGCAACAAGGAAGCTCTCAAGAGATAACACTTATGAACCCTATAATACTAATTTAAGTTTCAATTTCAAAAGTAAAGGTTCATAAGTACAGTCATTACTATGAAGGGCCAGTCAATGGTCCATCTTTCTTCATTAGTCACTGCCCCTGTGCTTGGGGGATTATTGCTGTCCTATCAGAGAATGTGGCAGCACTCACCAGGATGGGAATTTGATATTCACTTGGTTATTGTTTGGATCTCCATCTACCCTGAAAATGCCTCAAGACCACTTGAATACATTTACATGCCTTACAGATATGCCCAAGGTGAACCTCCTTCCATGCATCCCCTACTCTGACATAACATACCATTGATCTTCTCCTGTTGCAGTTGCAACCATTCTGTGATCCAAAACTTCTTCAAAATTAAAGGCAACAAAAGACAAATAAAATTAATAGGAAAATAATATAATATTGATAGTATAAAAAATAACAAGTGAAATACAATTTTTTAAACAAAATTGAAATAAAAAATAAAATATATAAAACAAAAAATGGATATTATGTCTTTCATCACTATAAGACCTCTTGTTTTATATGTATAGTGACGTATTCTTCTGTTTATTTCTCCAGTGTCTTATTTTTTTCATTTTGTCTTCGAAGAAGCTTTAGGTTACAGAAAAGTCATGTACAGAATATAGGTGGTTCCCATTACCCGACATCTTCCCCCTTTCCCCCTTTCCTCTATTAATAGTATTTTATATGTGGATGGTACATTTGTTATAATTGTACAAATATTGAAACATTGCTATAAACCATAGTAAGTGGTTGACATTAAGGTTTACATTTTGGACCATACAATTTTATAGATTTTGATGAAATTTAACATTATCTGTATCCATCATTGCAAGATCATTTAGAACAATACCACTGTTTTTGCTGCTGGAGCCCTTGGGAGAGAGATGAGCCCTGGGGAGAGAGAAACCTTATAGTTTCTAGCTGAAGAGACCAGAGTCCTGATGAGTTGAGAAAGTCCAGAAGTAAATGAGCTCTGGAGAGGGAGAAAGTCTTATGTTAATCTACAGCTGAGATCAGATGTTGGTACCATGGAGCCTCAGGGGGAAGAGGAAAGTTGAATCCCCACAGAGACCAGCAGCAATCTTGCTCCAACACATGGCAACAGACTTTGGTAAGAGAAGTATCTCCCTCTTTATGGCCTTGTGCTTATAATCTTCTACCACAAATAAATACCCTTTATAAAAGCAAACAGATTTCTGGTATTTTGAATCAGCACCTCTTTGGCTGACTAATACAGTAACACATCTTTAATTTGTAATTTGGAGTCAGGTAAAAGGACCTAAGGAAAGGGTTTTATTGGATGCTCAAGGTCAACAAGTTAGGCAGAGTGACAGGGGGCTAGTGAAAGGGATTGGGGTGAGAGAGAGTGTCAAAGAAATTTAAGAACAAGGGTGTCCCCCGATAATGAAACTTCAAGACACAGGGAGTTCCTTATCTACATGTTGTACTTCTTGCACTTTGTTAAGATCGTTGCAAAGTCATGTTATTCAGGGTTCTCCATAGTACCAAGACAAGCAGGAGTTGATAGAAGATAGATAGATAATCATATAAACATGCATATACATATATATGTAAATAGTAAGAGATTTTTTTAATAGAATTAGGGTCACAAGAGCATGGGGATTGGTGAGTCCAAATTCTGTAGTGCAGACAAGTCAAAAACCCAATAAAGGTAATTTTGAATTCCCCTGCAGAAGCTGCACATTGGAAATTCCAATGAATATGATGATGAAATCCCAAGGAGTAGATGGATGTCTGAAGCAGAGATGGAATTTTTTTTTGTAACTAATAAAATCCTCAGTGTTCCATTTAAGCCTCCACTCACTGGATGAGAATTCTCCTGTCATTGCTGAAGGCAATCTCCATTGTTGATTGTAGATGCAATTAGTCATAGATGGAAGCAACTGACTAATGATTTAAATCCATCTAAAAAACACCCTCATTGTAAGTCATTCCACTGCTTGCTTGAACAAACAACTTGCGACCATAACCCAGAAAATTGACACATAAAATTAACTATCGCAATCTTCACATAATAAACTTATCACCCATATATATCTCTTAAATGATATTTAATTTTTATATAAACTCAATAACACAGACATATTTTCACCTAACCTGATTTAACTGACCTGCATACATGAAATGCACCAACACTGTCCCCAGAAGAGTATTCCAAGAATTTAGGTAATATTAATTATTATCCTTTATATCTTGAAACATAAATGCTGTAGCCTAAAATTAATACAATTTATTTAAATTGATATACAGATAAGGGAGAGACAAAATAAGATATTTGCTTTATGTGTATATACAAACATACCCATAGCAAAACAAGAGAGAAATAACTCCTAATTTCTGCAACTGGTTATATAGTCCTAGGTCATACTTAAAACATTCTCCTTTTTCTACCCATTCCATATTCACTGTACCCTCAGCAAGCACCTCAGCTGATCATGGCTGTTTTCCTGGTTTAGTGATCCAATTCTTGAATCCTGACAGACCTGCTTGGGTTGCATTGTTGCAGTTTTCCATTGACTTTAAAATAGGGTATGTAGTATTAAGAAATGCCCTATAATCGGGTCACTCACTTCAGTCAGTAGAGTAACTCCCTTATTTGCCTGTTGATTCAGAGGCATGAGGATCCCAAAGTAGTCCATTGGCAATCATTTCCTCCAGTTCAATGGAAACATTGTTGGGTATCATGGTGAGATCAGTCTTCCTTTTGTAAATAAGACCTCTAGACCAGCAGAGCATAAGGTCAAATGGACAGGAAAAAAAGTTTTCTAATGAATCAAGAGGGGTAATATAGTGAATTATGCCACCCCATTTCCATACCTTATTTCCTGAACCCATGAATCTTACCTATGGGAGAAACAGCACCATGGAGTGTATGCTGATTTAGAGCCTCCTGGGGAACATTGCCCAGTACTGCAAGGTAATGCCCCCCAGCTACTAGGATAATTGGGTCTTACAAAGACCTTTCCAATATTCTATCAAGGCAGTTGCTTCAGGATGTTGTGAAACATGATAAGACCAGTGAATTTCCTGAGCATGTGCCCATTCCCACATTTCCTTTGCTGTGAACTTTGTTCCTTTATCAGAAGCAATGCTGAGTGGAATACCATGATGGTGGATAAGGCATTCTGGAAGCCCACAGATGGTAGTTTCACAAAAACATTGAATGGAATTAATACAAATCCATATCTATTCCTGTAAGAAAAAAACATCGCCCCTTCCATTACAAAAGCAGTACTCTGTATACAAATGGCCTCCAGGTAACAGGCTGATCACCTCCAGGTATGATAGCATATCAGGGACTGAGAATTGGTCTCTGCTACTGGCAGTTTGGCAATGAACTCTGGCTCATCTAGCCTGGTTAGCATTGGTGAATGAAAATCCATGTTGCTGAGTCCATAACACAACTTCCATCCTTACCACCATGGCCACTTTGTTCATGAGCCCACTGGGCAATGAGAGAAAAAATTATCCTGTCCACAGATTATTAAAATTATCCTCTGGAAAAGCCACCCTCTATTAAGCATTCACATGGAACACAAATACCTTCCTGAATTTTGCTCATTCAGCAAGTTATTTGTGTCCCATGCTTCTTCCCAAAATCTCTTGGTCGCCAGTTTTCTAATTTTGTCCCTTCCAAATCCCTGATCATGGAGTCAAATCACTGGCCACAGCCCAGGAATCTGTATACAAATGATACATAACTGATCATTTCTCCTTCCAAGTAAAATGAGTAACCAGTTGAACTGCTGCAAATTCTGCCCATCTCACTGGGAGGATTTCCCACCACCTCAGTCCTTCAGTGATGACACAGAAAGAAGCTGTAGTGATACATCTGTCCACTTACAGATAATATTTTTATATCATGCAGAACCATTTCAAAACAAGACCCAAATTTTCCTCTCTCAGTCAATTAGTCATAGGGATCTCTATAAGTCGATCACTGCTTGTATTAGTCAGCCAAAGGGGCACTAATGCAAAATACCAGAAATGGGTTGGTCTTTATAAAGGATATTTATTTGGGGTAGAAGTCCACAGTTATCAGGCCATAAAGCATACCTTTCTTCTCTCACCAAAGTACATTGCCACGGGTTGGAGCAAGACAGCTGCCTATGTTTTCCAGGGTTCAGGCTTCATGGGATCCTCTCTTCCTGGGACTGCATTTCTCTCTCGGCTTAGCTCCTCTGTTTCCTCCACAAGGTCATTTGTAGACTATCAGGTGAATGGTTCGCTTCTCTTCTCCTGGGGCTTCTTTCCAACATCAAAACTTCTCCTCAAAAACTGCTCCCTCTGTCCCTTGCCTTGCCTTTTATGTTCAATTCCCCCACCCACCAAGGGGTGGGGCTGAATGCCCTACTGACTTGGCCCAGTCAATGCACTAATCATAACTTAATCATGCCTAGATTAACAGATCAGTTTACAAGCATGATACCATTATATTTTTGGAATTCATAATTACATCAAATTGCCAAATGACTACACTGCTGCTTTGGAAACAGCAGAGGCAGGAATGCGGTCTTGGACATTCAGGTCATTCCTCCTGCAATTTTCTTGTGTCGTCAATGCAAATATGATCCAGATCTCATATACAACACTTCCATTTCATGATGGAGTGTTGCTGTGCACACCCAACTTTATGGGATCAGAAAATACTCAGTTTAATAGGGTCTCCTGGTAACTTGATTGGCCCATGGTTAAGCAAGTGTTCAGCCTCTACTAAGACCCAGTAGCAAGGTAAATGTTGATTCTCAAAATGAGAGTAGTTATCTACAGAGGATAACAGGTTTGTCCTCAACATTCCTTGGGGTCTGTGTTGTGATTCTGCCATAGCGTTAACGCAAAGACTCCAAACAGCCTCTCTTTTTGCCAGTGAAACTTGCAGCCCCATTGGATCATATAACCCAAGTGGCAGAGCAGCTTGTACAGCAGTGTGAAAAGTGACAGACCCTCCTCTTGTCCAAGTCATCACTCAAAACTAGCAGTTTTTCAAGTCATTCTGTAAATGTGGTGGAATATCACCCAGAAATGAGAAATATTTTACCTCGCAAATCCAAAGAGGCCAAGTAAGTGTTTTGACATATTATGTTGTAGAGGAAGCCAGATACAACAGCCTATCCTTCACCTTAGAAGGAATATCTCAATATGCCCCATATCACTGGGCATCAAGAAATTTCACTGATGTCAAAGGTACATGAATATTGGTTGATTTTTTTCCTGCCACCCTCTGACATGCAAATGCCTTATGAGTATGTCCAGAGTAGTTGCTACTTCTCACCCACCAGGCCCAATCACCATATTATCATCTATAGAATGGACCAGTGTGATGTTTTTGTGTAAGGGAGAGAGGGTCAAAGTCCCTTGGATTAGATTATGAAATTAGCCTAGAGAGGTGATATGCCCTGAGGTAGGACAGTGAAGGTGTAATTCTGGCCAGGCCAGCTTCTCAAATGGCAGTACACATATTGATTTCATCTCCTTTACTTTTTGGTTTCTTTTTCCTGCCAGGTTTTTCCTTGGGCTATCTCTCTGTGGCCTTCTCTATGAAGCCTCCAGTAATAAGTATAGCATCCATTCTGATTCAGTTGGCTACATTTTAACTAAAAATGGTATCTTCCAATGGTCTTATTTACAATGGGTGTACACCCATATGAATAGATTAAGATTAAGAGCATGTTTTTCTTGGGCATATAATTCAATCTGCCACACCAGGTTCCTGGGATGCGTTAATTTTCTCAAAATGTGACACCACATTTGGAACAGCAGCAGTAATTTGACTCACCACCTGGCTAAGTTTTCAATGATCCACTGTCATTTTCTATGATCCATCTATTTTCTGCACAGACCAAACAGGAGACTTGAAGGGGTTATGGAATCACCGCCCCTCATCTTTCACAACCTTGATGTGGTGCTAATCTCTGCAATCCCTTCAGGAATCTGTACTGCTGTTGTTTCACTATTTGCTGGATAGAGGCAGTACTAGAGCCTTCCACTTGGCCTTTCCTCTCCTAATTGCCCTCACTCCACAGGTCAAGGAACTTCTGTGGGGATTCTGAAATTTGCTGAGTACATCTATTTCAATTATACATTCTGGAACTGGGGAAATAACCACAGAATCGAATTAGTAACCCAAGGGAATAACTTTATAGACAATCCTAGGTTAAAACTCCATTGAAAACCTGATGTCCATTTACTGGAGGATTATAGTAAGGTTTTGGGTTTCCTAGACTTCATGCCAGTTCAGAGCCAGCATCTAATAATCCCCAAATTTCTGCACATGTCTGTATCCCCAACATGCAATCACCAAAGGTAAAGGCTATTGGTCTATTTGGGGATTGCTGGAAGTTTGACAGTATAAATTTTTTGGCAGTGTATTAGTCAGGGTTCTCTCAGGAAACAGAATCAACAGGAGATATCTGTCAATAATATGAGATTTTAAAAGAGTTTCTCTCCTGACCGTGGGGATGCAAAAGTCCAGGTTCCACAGGCAGGCTGCAAACCAGGGGCTCTGATGAAAGTCCAATGAAAGGTCCTTGATTAGTTTCTGGGAGAAGTTGGCTGTCCAAAGACGAGCTGGGAAATTCTGTCTGAATGTTGAAATCACTTCTCCTTTTAAGGCATGAATTGATTGGATAAAAGTGTCACCCATTAATGATGTAATCTCCCTGATTGATGCAGATGTAATCAGCCATCCATGCAGTGAACTCACTGGTGATCGAAGTCCATAAATGCTCTTGTATTACAATTAGCCCAGTGCTTGCTTGAACAAACACCTGGAAACAGTTAACTGGCCTAGATGACACATTAACTTAACCATCACAGTCCACCCCTTGTCAACTCGGCAGTCATACACATTACCCTAAACCATACTTAATCTCTAAGTAAAAACAATTACAGACAAGCATACATACATAATTGTGCCTAACAATATTCAACTCCACTGCATACAACCAGAAATGCATTAATTCCCCACAGAATAAGGTAAAAGTCCTTGAGTAACATTCACACTTAAATTTGACATCCTTAAATATTATGGTGTGGAATTAATATAACTTTTCATATGATAGGGGAAAAGTTTGGGGAAGAAAACAGGGAATTCATTTTGTGTACATATACAATCATACTCATAATGAAACAAGGAAGAAGGGTTCATGATTATTACACTTCTCATTTCTGTAACTAGTCACATGGTCAAAGTTCATATGTATCACTACCTTCTTCCAATACCCAGTCCATGTTCCCGTTATCTTCAGCAAGCTCTACAGCTGGCCATGGTTCTTTGCCTGGTGGTGTGGCCCAAAATTCCATTCCCAAAGATTCTGGGCCATTATTAGTCTTGCTTGAATTGGTTTGTTGCAATTTTCCATGGACTTTAATCACAGGACATGGCAGTACTAGGAGATGCCCTAGAGGATCTCCTGCAATCCAGGCAAACTCTTCTTTACCCCCATTATGTAGATGCAGTCCTATTTCCCCTTGATAGTCAGGATCAATAACCCCAGCCAGTACAGTAATTCCCTTATTTGCCTGTTGATTCAAATGTAAGAGGAGCCCAAAGTGGCCAGGTGGCAGTCTTAACTTCCAGTTCAATGGAATCATTGTTATGTTCCCTGATAGCAGCACTCCTCCTTTTGGCACTGAAAGGTTGCAGGGACAAGAAGCAAAAATTTTCCTAGTGGGTCACTAGGGGTAATAGTGAGGGGTGCCACTCTCATTTCCACCCCTTGATTCCTTAACCCATGAATTATGTTTATGGAAGAAACAGTACCATAGAGAGGGTGTTGATTCAGAGCATAGACAGCCTTTTGGAGAACATTGCCCTAGCTCTGCAAGGTATTGCCACCTAGTTGGTGCCATAATTGAGTCTTCAAAAGGCCATTCTACCATTCTATTAATCCAGCTGCTTCAGGGTCATAGGGAACATGGTAAGACCAGTGAATTCTGCGGGCATGTGCCCATTCCCACACATCATTTGCTGTAAAATGGTTTCCTGATAAGAAGCAATGCTGTGTGGAATGCCATGATGGTACAGAAGACATTCGGTAAGTCCACGGATGGTAGTTTTAGAAGAAGCATTTGCAAAGCCATAGCCAGAGTATGTGTCTATTACAGTTCAAACAAATCACTGCCCCTTCCATGGTGGAAGTGGCCCAATGTAGTCAACTTTCCACCAGGTAGCAGGCTGGTCACCTAGAGGATTGGTGCCATATCTGGGGCTGAGTGAGGGTCTCTGCTGCTGGCAGATTGGGCATGCAGCAGTGGCTGTAGCCAAGTCAGCCTTGGTGAGGGGAAGTCCATGTTGCTGAGCCCATGCATAACCTCCATCGCTACTGCCATGGCCATTTTGCTCAAGAGCCCATTGGGCAATGACAGGAGTGGCTGGGGAAAAAGGCAGAGCATTAGCCATAGAGCGAGTCATCTTATCCACTTGATTATTAAACTCTTCCTCTGCTGAAGTCACCCTCTGGTGAGCACTCACTTGAGACACAAATATATTCATGTTTTTTGCCCACTTAGAAAGCTGTATCCACATAGCTCTTCCCCAGACCTTCTCGTCACCAATTTTCCAATCATGTTCCATCCAAGTCCTTGACCATCCAGTGAAACCATTGACAACAGCCCATGAATCAGTGTACAAATGCACCTCTGAACATTTCTTCTTCCAAGCAAAATGAAAAACTAGATGCACTGCTCAAAGTTCTGCCCACTTGGAGTATTTGCCCTCACCGCTATACTTCAAGGATGTCCCAGAAAAGGGCTGCAAGGCCACAGCTGTCTACTTATGGGTGGTACCTGCATATAGTGCAGGACCATATGTAAAACAAGGCCTGTGTTTTGTCATCCTCAGCCAACTGATTGTAAGGGATTCCCCAAGAGGCCAAAGCTGTGGGATGGGAAAGGGAAGGTAACATGGCAGGGGTGGTGACCATGGGCATTTGGGCTACTTCCTCATATAAGTTACTTATACTTTCAGGACCTGCTCAAGCCCTATCTCATATATACTGCTTCCACTTTATTATGGAGTGCTGCTGTGCACGTCCAACTTTATGGTTTGGTGGATCAGACAATACCCAGCTCATGATAGGCAACTCAGGTCTCATGGTAACTTGATGGCCCATGGTTAAGCATTCAGTCTCTACTAAGGCCCAGTAGCAAGCCAGAAGCTGCTTCTCAAAAGGGGAGTAGTTATCTGCAGAGGATGGCAAGGTTTGCTCCAAAATCCTAAGGGTCTGCCTTGTGATTCCCCTATAGGAGCCTGCCAAAGCCTCCAGAAAGCATCTCTCTTAGCCATGAAACTTCCAACAGCATTGGATCTGCTGGTTCATATGGTCAAGTGGTAGTGCAGATTACACAGCAGCCTGGACCTGTCACAGAGCTTCCTCTTGTTCCAGTTCCCAATCAAAACTAGCAGCTTTTCTGTTCACTCAGTAAATGGGCTGGAGTAGCACACTCAAATGAGGAATGTGTTGTCTCCAAAATCCAAAAAGGCCAACTGAGCATTGTGCATCATTTTTGGTCATAGGATGGGCCAGGTGCAGCAACTTATCCTTTATTTTAGAAGGGATATCTCGACATGCCCCACACCACTGGACACCTAGAAATTTCACTGAAGTGGAAAGACCCTGTATTTTTGCTGGATTTATCTCCCATCCTCTGTCACACAAATGTCTTACCAGTAAATCTCAAGTCTTTGCTACTTCTTGCTCAGTAGGTCCTATTAACATGATATCATCAATATACTGGACCTGTGTGATGTCTTGTGGGAGGGAGACAATCAAGGTCCCTGTGGACAATATTATAACATAGGGCTGGAGAGTTGATATACCCCTGAGGCAGGACAGTGAAGGTATACTGCTGGCCTTGCCAGCTGAAAGGAAACTGTTTCTGGTGGTCCTTACTAATGGCAATTGTGAAAAAAGCATTTGCCAGATCAACAGCTGCATACCAGGTACCAGGGGAAGTGTTGATTTGCTCAAGCAATGATACCACATTTGGAACAGCAGCTTCAATTGGAGTCACCTCCTGGTTAAGTTTACAATAATCTGCTGTCATCCTCCAAGATCCATCTGTTTTCTGCACAGGCCAAATAGGAGAGTTGAATGGTGATGTGGTGGGAATCACCACCCCTGCATCCTTCAAATCCTTGGTGGTGGCACTAATCTCTTCGATACCTCCAGGATTCTGGTACTGCCTTTGATTCACTATTTTACTAGTCAGGGCCATTCTAGAGGCTTCCACTTGGCCTTTCCAATCATAATAGCCCTCACTCCACAAGTCAGGGATCCAATGTGGGGATTCCGCCAGGTACTGAATATGTCTATTCCAATTATGCATTCTGGAACTGGAGAAATAACCACTGAATGGGTCTGGGGACACACTGGACCCTCTGTGAGATGGACCTGAGCTAACACTCCATCAATCACCTGACCTCCATAAGACTTTACTCTGACTGGTGGACCACAGTGACGTTTTGGGTCTCTTGGAATTAGTGTCACTTCTGAGCCAGTGTCTAATAATCCCCGAAATGTCTGATCATTGCCTTTTCCCCAATGCACAGTTACTCTGGCAAAAGGTCGTAGGGCACCCTGGGGAAAGGTGGGAGGAAGAAGAACAGTATAAATTTTTGGCAGTTTAACAGGATCCTTCCCCGAGGGGACCTGGCCTTCTCCTCATTCAATGAACTCTGGGTCGGTAAACTGTCTCAAGTCTGGGAATTGATTAAGGGGCTGTGATTCTCTGCATGTGTAATTTGAATTAGGATTTTGTTCACTTGACCTAGAGCTCTTCTGCTTATACAGATCGAGAAGAAATTTAGTAGACTGCACATGTATTTCACTTCTGGGTACCCCATGATCTATTAGCCAACGCCATAACTCCATGCGACTCAGACTATTCTGTGTGCTGTTTTGAATCTGTCTTTCATTGTGGTAGCCACGCCCACCTTGCCTTTGGCGATTAACTGTTGATACTTGACTTTTTCCGGACCGAGATCCAATCATCCCCATAATTTTTAAGGATTCCCATTCCATTACAGCCCCACCCCACCCCCCACAGTAATATCTGGACTGCAGAGAAGAGCATCCGCAGAGCTCTTCAGAGAAGATGGAGTTCACCTTACAAATTTATTCCTCATAGTCCTGGTTAAAGGTGTGTCCTTGGGTCATTCCTGGGGTGGGTGGGCGAGTCTCAGCTGGTAAATCCATTCTAGCATTCTAATCTTTCTAACCCCTTGAATGCCCTCATCTAATGTATACCAAGGCAAATCAGGCCTCTCAACATCAGACATGCTAGGCCATAGTTTGGTCCATGCTTCAGTCAGCTACTCAAACAAACTGTTAGAGCCCTTTCTAACTCCTCGAGCTACAGCTTTGAATCCAGAATTTCTGCTTAGTGGGCCCATATCAATAAATTCAGCATGATCCAACTTTATATTCCTTCCACCATTATCCCATGCCCTTAGTAACCATTCCCACACATATTCCTGTGATTTCTGCCTATAAAACTTGGAAAACTCATGCAGTTCTTTCAGAGTATAGCATACTTCCTCATGGGTCACACTTTGTATTTCACCTTTGGGGTTTGTTGTGATTTTAGTCTAGTAATGGGTCTCGAAGACAAGAGGGGTGGGTGGTGTGGGTAAGGAGAAGGATTAGAGATGTCATGCAGGCTACTGGCATGAGGGCATTCCTTTATATTTTCTTCTGGTGAAACAGGATTAATCTTTTCAGGCAGGGGTTGGAAAACAGATTCCTCAGGGCAGACTGGAAGTTGGGCAGTGCATGCTGGAGATTGGCAGATGTCTGCCTCGTGGCTGGGAGGAGGTCCAGACTCCCTGGGGCAGACGAGAGGCTGGACAGTGCAGGCTTCCATTTGGCTTGTACCCACCTCAGGGCTGTAAGGAAGACCGGACTCCCTGGGGCAGGCTGGAGGCTGGATGATACAAGTTTGACAAGGTGTGGTCTCCACAGGTTAGGCCATCACAGGTTTCCCTGGTAAAGTCTCAGCAGAATTTAGGGTTCCAATGTCCCCATCAATATTATCATCATCCCATATGTCTCCATCCCAATTCTCATAGTTGCACTCCTGTCCAAACAATGCCTTCACTTTAATTGCAGAAACCCTGTGAGGTTGAGATTTTAGTTTGCTCTAATTCTGCTACTCGTACAATGAGAGTTTGGGTTTGATTCTCAGATATCTTAAGTCTGTGCCTACAGGAGACAAGATTTTCTTTCAAGGCACTCGTAGAAACTTTCATAACATTCATGTGGAATTTAAGTTTCAAATTTGTAGACTTTAGTTCATCTCTTTCTTTTGTAACTGTATCCAGAGTATCTAGGAGGAGATAGCCAACATCATTATACTTTTTGACTCTACAAAATTCTGTTAGGTGTTAAAAACAATCTCACCCAGATCCTTGCTTCTTGTAAGCATGGAAGTAGGGGAATCCAGTTATGCTATTTTGTGTATCTCTATTGCCAGCTCATGCAGTGGACTTTTAGCAACCTCATTGTTAGAAAGGGAGTCGTTAGAACTCCTGAGTCCAATTAGAGTAGAGAGCCAATTACAAAACCCCAGAACCACCTCAGACACCCCATGTTTAAGACTCTGTTCCTCAAAAACCACCCCACTTCTGGTACCAAGCTTTATTAGTCAGGGTTCTCTCATGAAACAGAATCAACAAGAGATATCTGTCAATAATATCAGATTTTAAAACAGTCTCTTATGGGACCATGGTGATGCACAAGTCAAGGTTCCGCAGGCAGGCTGCACACCAGGGGCTCTGATGAAAGTCCAATGAAAGGTCCTGGGTGAGTTTCTGGGAGAAGTTGGCTGTCCAAAGATGAGCTGGGAAATTCTCTCTGAAATTTGAAATCACTTCCCCTTTTAAGGCATTCAACTGATTGGGTAAAAGCATCACCCATTGATGATGCAATCTCCCTGATTGATGCAGATGTAATTAGCCATCCAAGCAGTAAAATCACTGGTGATCGAAGTCCATAAATGCTCTTGTATTACAAACAGCCCAGTGCTTGCTGGAACAAATACCTGGAAACAATTACCTGGCTGAATTGACACATTAACCTAACCATCACAGGCAGTATAGCAGGCTCCATCTCCATGTCTCCTGGTCTACACATGTGTCAAGGAGTTCTAGGCATAAAAGTTCTCCCAAGTGTGAGAATTGATTTTGCATATGTGTGATTCAGGTTAGGATTTTTTTTACCTAATCTAGAACTCTTCTCCTTATAAATATCAGGTCAGATTCTAGGAGACTTCCTATCCATTTCACTTCTAGGTATGCAAATATAAACTAGCCAATGTCACGTATCTGTGAGCTTGACAATTCTGATTGCAACTTTGACTTTGTTTTCCATTGTGGTAGCCATGCTTTGGGGAATCAAGCCCCCAAGTCTTCAGCACATAGCTGCCTGTGTGGCCTATACATAAGTTAAAGGTTAATAAACTTCCCCAGAGGGAAAGGAATGCATATATGGTATCATAATATATAATCTACCCAAAGCAGTAAATGTCCTTGATATATAACCTTCCTATTAATGTAGAGAAAACATCACCAGACCCCATGTGCATGCTTCAGATTACCATGTGGGAACTTTGTTCTCATACCCTATAAAATGTCTTTTTTCTGAAACCCCTTATATCACCCATCATCTTCCCATCTCTTTGCAGAGTGCTGTCTTCATTCTCTGAACCATTGCCATCAGATAGCCTCTCCTGTACATAGTTCTCAATAAAGCTTATGCCTGACAAAATGCCAGGTCTATTTGGTCTTTTGACCATACTATCTCATACCCTTCAGAAGTTGGGTTGTAACAATTGGCAGGTCATAGCCAGGAGAAAGAAGGACCACAGGCCTTAGCAAGCATGAGTTCAGGGAAAGGAGAATTCATGGCGGGAAATCCAGTTTAGCTTATAACATCTATCTGGGGAAGGGTGGCTGCCCACGTTGATGAGCAGGGACTACTGAGAGAATATGGTGATACCCTAAAAACTCTGTCAGGTTTGCTGCTGCTGGTTGTGCTACAGCAGATAGCAGAGCAGCTGCCTTTAAATAAGGAAAAGGTAGACTCACAGATTATGGGGCCTGTTAAGTGTCTTGTGGGTGGTTACTGAGGCAGAACATGCAGTAAAGGCCTCACTGCACAAGGGATATGAAACTAGTGCAGGGAGAGATGAAAGATTCTTTAACCAATTGCCTGCACCAAGTTTATCAGTAATATTGCAAAACAGAGAAACCTGAAAGAATGTAATGGGATGTTTTTGACAATGTGCCAACTTTTATTCACATTTTATTTTGATCACAATTTTTATCATGGTGTGAAAAAAAACTTTCAGTTTTGAATCAACAGCTTACTCCTAAACTTTGTGTCTCTCTAAGTGTAATCCTGAAGTATAATTCAAAGAAAAAAGAGATTTTAGCCTCCTGTGAAGGAACGAAGAAAAAAATAACATCTCTTGCATGAACTATAATGGTTTCAAATTTTATTTTGCATGAGTGTAATCCCCTAGATTTATAGGATACTAATAAAATAAGGTAGTATTAAGTTTGTTAAATGTTTAAGATGATGAAAATTGTTATTGTTATTAGTTATTGGTTAATGAAATTATCACAAACCTCTTTTTAAAAATGTTTTTGCCTAAATTGAAATGAATAGTGCTTTTTTTCTTCACAGAACAGAATGAGGGATATGAGAAAGAAATGGAGATAGAAACCTGAATTGATCATTGAAAGAGAAAGAGGGGGAGAATAAGGTGGTGAACTGGTGCTCAGTAAAATATATAAGGTGGAAGAGGGTGGTTGAGCAGTGGATGGCATTATATTCGTACAGCTATGTGATTAGTTTGATGGTGCTGGAATATGGGAGGGAGTATGGTGGGGGCTTGGATGGACTTCCCATGGAATTAGTGGGAGGGATAGAGGAAAGAACAGGTATACTGTAGGGATTTGTAGGTCTGTGGTTAGAACTACAGTGGTGGGAATTTTCTTTTGACAAACATGGCAGAGGAGGGTTAATGGTGCAAAGCATCATGGGTGGGGACATATGTGAGAAATATTTCACCTGTGGCATGTCTCTATAGAACATGAACAGGTTGATCTTCTCATAGTATGTGATCTCAGTGGGTGGAGGCCCACACCATATAAAAGAAAATATTAAATTCCCACCCTGTGGTGTCTGCAATGTTCTCAAGTAGAAGGACAAGAATCTTTCAAGAGCATAGGCAGTGCCTAATAAAAGAAAACAGACCAATATGTTAAACCCTCACTATTATTGCATGTACCTGTGAAACTTATTCTTCAGTAATTGAAACAGTGGTTACCATAGGTACCGAGGGAAGGTGGAGAGCATTTTTAAGGCATTGGAATTGTTCAGCATGATCTTGCAATGATGGATACAGACCATTTATAATTTGTCAAAACATATTAAAATGTATGTTGCAATTTGTAAACCATAATGAAAACCATTCAATGTCGTTAGTAGCAATTCTTCCAGATTTGTACATCAGTTGTAACAAAGGCACCATACATCTATAAAATGTTATTAATAGTTGAGAGTAGAAGTGGGGGAGATGGTCAGGAATAGGGCAATCCCCTGTATTTTCTATGTGACTTGTGTAACCTAAAGTATCTTTGAAAAAAAGTGAAAGAATAAGACACTTGGGGAACATAGGGAAGAAATTGTCACTGTACATAAAATAAAAGAGTTCTTACAGTACTGAAAGCCATGGAAAAATTATGTCATTTTACTTTCATTTTTTTTGTTGATTTATTTTTTATTTTATATATTTTTGATAGCTTTTAGATTATTAATATTATTTTATTTTCTCATTAATTTAAATTATTTTTTGGCTTTGTTTTGGGGGAGGATTTGGATGCTGTGATGGGCTCATGTGATAGATACGCCTGAGGCCAGTTGCAGATGTGTCGCAACTGTGGCAGGGGAGGATCACTTTTGTGGGGTGTCTGTGATGGAGGAATATGTGGAGAGGGGTGTACCAGACACATGAAAATATGGCATACGAATATGTTTTAGTGGTCATGGCGCTTTGTCTTGGTAGGTGGAGACCCACACAATAACCAAAAAGATATTGAACTCATATCCTGGGAAATCTTTCTACATTCTCCTATAGAACTGGAATAATCCTCTGAGTACACAGCAGTTCCAAATGAAGGATGACACCATTATGCCAGGCCCTAGATATTAATGGTTGTACTTATGAACCTTGTTTTTGTTTAACTGAAACTTAATATTATATATTGCCTAAGAGTTCCCTCTTGAAAGCTTCCTTGTTGCTTAAATGTGGCTTTTATATATAATCCAAACTCAGCATATAAACCCACTACTTTCCTCAACTGTGGGGAATAACTCCTGGGGATAAGCCTCCTTGGCACTGAGGGATTATTACAAAGCACCAATTGGGGATGCATTTGGAAAAAGAATTTGAACAAAAGGGAAAAATATTAAGTACAAATGAGTATTTATGACTAGGAGTTTTCAAAGTGAGTAAGGAAGTCATTCAAGAGGTTATGCTTAGCATATCCCAGCAGGATCTCATTGACAGCCATAGTAAATAGTGCCTCAATATCAGGGTTCCAGAGGCTCTGGAGACATATAGATAAAATATGCATGGGAGAAATCTCAGGAATTCAGCACCCTGCCAATGGGCTTTAGTTTGGAATATATGCTCTCCAGTGTAATGGAGTTAGACTCATTTATAATTTCCTTATATATGGCTATTCTACCACATTTAATTGAACCTATAATTAGCACTATAATCATTAAAAATATTTCCCAGAGACTTAAATCTTCAGTCCATTCATATGCCAGTTGAACCCTGAATCTCAATAGAGTTGTAACACTTACTCAGCCAAAGGGGTACTGATGCAAAGTATAAGAAATCTGTTGGCTTTTATAAAGGGTATTTATTTGAGGTAGAGTCCAACTCAAGGTACCATAAGAATTACTTTCTCACCAAAAGTCATTTGCCACATGTGGAAGTAAGATGGAGGATGATGTCTTTTAGGGTTCAGGCTTCCTTCTTCCTCTTAAGGCTCCATGGTCTCAGCTTCTTCTGATCTCAGCTGTATGCTGACATAAGTATCATCTCTCTCCCTGGGGCTCGCTTCTCTCCAGTCCCAACTTCTCTGGTCACTTCACAAGTGCAGCTTGAGACTATCAGGCTCATATCCTTGTGAGACTGCAGGATCCTCTGTTGTGTCTATAGAGCTGTCTCTATTCCTGTGTGTCCTGCTCCTGGGTGTCTACTTCCATGTGAGTGTCTATTTAATCCACCCAAGGGGGCTCAGACTCAATGCTGAGTCACACTCTAATGACATGGTTGACCAAAAGTCCTAATTTTAACATAATTTAATTAGACATCTCAGCTGAACCTAGTACAATCAAAGGGTATCATGCCCAGAGAAACAGGCCAGTTTATGAACATAACCAATTATCTTTTTTGGATTTTATAAATAATATCAAACTACCACAATATACCCTCTGAATTCCAAAAAAAACATTACAATATTTAACAAAATTAGATC
>JAQZBX010013912.1:0-39246 GCA_029593785.1 Cabassous unicinctus | reverse complement strand
TTTTTAACAAGTCCTTTATTTTAGTTTTAAATTGCAAAATCCAATACATGGTTGTTTTAATAAATTTGTGCAATATAAAATATTGTTGAAATTATACACATTCACATTAGGTCAAATTAAAGATTTCAAAATGTTTCCCAGATTGTGGGAAGATGGCAATGTACTAACAGGTAGAGCTTAATGCTCTCACAAAAACAATGGAGAAAGAGTCAAAAGCAGTCCAACAGACCTGCTTTGGGGGTCAGCAGACAGGACATTGCTACACAACTTCCAAGATGGTGAGGGACAGAAAGACAAGAAGCCAAAAAGACAAATGTGTGTTACCAAGACTCCATGGTAGCCATGTAAGGCTCCTCTCCTCCACACCCAAGATATTAAGCTGGGGTAAAACCCCTGGCTCACTGAAGCTGACTGAGAGGGGAAGAGGTATCTTCCTCCCTGTCAGCTATTTCAAGGGAAAAGGGAGGGTAGTAATGGGGTTTTTCTTCAATGAATTCAGCCAGCAGAGCCTCCTTTGAATCTCTTCTCTAGATGTTCAACACAGGAACAGAGGAAAGCCAAGAATTAAACACCTCTGTGGAATAGTATGCTGACAAGTGTTATCTGCTGGCTGGTCTGGAAATTGCATGGACAAAAACTCTTCTTGGTACTCTTTGTTTCCTACCCCTGGGAGAAAATTTGTGCCTCACTAGTGAACCTTTGTGCCCCACTAGTGACTAAATTAAGCCAGACAATTTCAAAGACTAGGATTAGTTGAACCAAATATCAAAGTAAAGCTGTGAAAAAAAAATAAGCAAGAGAGAGAAACTGCCATCAGAGTAAATTCACCAATTCAGATGCCTAGACATCAGCAGAAAATTACAAGCCATACTAGGAAACAGGAAGAGATGGTCCAGCCAAAGAAACAAAACAAATATCCTGAAGAGATACAGGAATTAAGATTTTAATCAGTGATAATCACATAAATCTCCTAAATCACTTCTAAGAATTTAAAGAAAATATGACTAAAGAAATAAAGGATATTATGAATACACTGGGAGAGCATAAAGAACAAATCAAAAGTCTGCAAAGAAAAGTAACATACCTTATGGGAATGAAAGATACAATGGATGAGAGTAAAAATACTTTAGAGACACATAAGGGCAGATTTGAATTGCTTGTACATAAATTCAGTGATTTTGTAGACAGAGCATCTGAACTGGAAAAGAAAGGAGAAGAGAAAGAGAAGAAAATGGAAAAAATGGAACAGAGTCTCAGGGAATTGAATGACAATGGGAAATGCACAGCATACATGTTATAGGTCTCCTTGAAGGAGAAGAGAATAGAAAATGTGCAGATAAAATATTTGAGGAAATAATGACTGTAGATTTCCCAACCCTTCTTAAACACATAAATATCAATATCCTAGAAGGACAATGCATCCCCAGCAGAATAAATCTGAATAGACATACTCTAATATACCTACAATTCAGAATGTCAAATGCCAAAGAAATAGAGAGAATTCTGAAAGCAGCAAGAAGAAAACAATTCATCACATGCAAATTACCTTCAATAAGACTAAGTACCGGTTTCTCAACAGAAGCAATGGAGGTGAGAAGGCAGTGGAAAGATACATTAAGGGTTCTGAAAGAGAAAATGAAAGATTGGAAAAAGATATTCCATGCAAATAGTAATCAAAAAAGATAGAGTAGTGATACTAATATCGGTCAAAATAGACTTTAAATACAAAATTGTCAAAAGACTTGAAGAAGGAAATTATATATTAATAAAAGGAGCAATTCACCAAGAAGAAATTACAATAATAAATATTTATGCACCTAACCAGGGTGCCCCAAAATACATGAGGCACATACTTGCAAAACGGAAGGGAGAAATAGATGTCTCTATAATAATAGTTGGTGACTTCAATATGACACTCTCATTTTTGGATTGAACAATTGAATAAAGGTTTAATAAAGAAACAGAAAACTTGAATAATATGATCGATGAACTAAACCTCAGAGAAATATATAGAACATTGCACCCCAAATAGCAATATATATATTCTTCTCAAGTGCTCATGGATCTCTTCCAGTATAAAGCAAATGTTGTGTCACAAAACATGTCTCAATAAATTTAAAAAGATTGAAGTTATGCAAAGCAGTACCTCTAATCATCATGGAATGAAACTGGAAATCAACAACTGGTGAAGATATGAAAACTCACAAATATATGGATGCTAAGCAACACACTGAAACAATCAGTGGGCCAATAAACTAATCACAAGAGACAACAATAAATATCTCAAGATAAATGAAAAGGATAATGCAACATATCAAAACCTATGGGATGCAGTGAAGACAGTGTTGAGAGGGAAATTTATAGTCCTCAACACTTCCATTAAAAAATATAGCTGTGAGGAGCAGATGTAGAACAAATGATTGATTTCCTGCTTCCTTTGTACAAGGTCCTGGATTCAATCCCAGGTACCTCATAAAATATTAATATAGAGAGTGCTGTGTCTCTTTCTTTTAACTCAGCATCACCTCACTACATTTCTCATAGTACGTCCCCTACCACCCAATTTTAGGTATTGTCCTCACCCTAAAAAAAGTGAAAATTGCTGGAAGTGTTTTAAGCAGAGGGTTAATGCCTTAGTTTGTCCAGGCTAATATAACAAGTACCAGAGACAGGTTTGCTTGAACAGAAATTTATTATCTCACAGTTTTGTAGGCTAGAGTCCAATCAACAGTTTGGCAGCATGCTTTCTTTGAAGTCCATAGCATTCTGGTGGTGGGTTCTTAACATTCCATACCTCAACCTCTGTCTTTCTCACATGGCTAACTTTCCCCTCTGTGCGGACTCTTATTTCTGGGTCCAAATTTAATCTGCATGTTAGATATCATAACAATGCAATATTTGTGTGTCTGTGCTGCTTTGGTATCCAAGATACTTTGGCTAAACCACTTACCTCAAAACTGACCTTTGCCCAATTTAATGAGCAGTTAGGCCTGGGGCATAAACTCTCCTAGTGACCAAACAAAACTTTAGGCTACAAACCATACTAACATTACACCTCACCTAGAACCCACATCTCGCCCACTGCCCAAATTCCTTTCCCTTTTACCAGGTGTTTGCTTTAAACTAATTCTAGACTCCAACAGGAAACTGACTAACTTCCAGCTTAGACCAGAATTCCACAGGTCTCTCTTGCTCTGCCTGTGTGCTCTCCACAGAGCCACAGGAGGTAATCATGCTTTCTGGGGACTATTCTGCCCACTCTGAGATTTGTGAGCAACAAACTATTATTTCTTAAGTATTATGATGTTGGTTTCCCGTTGTATTGAATCTGACCTCCACCTAGATCTAAATTTAAAAGACTACTTAATTGATTTGTCCAGTAAGGATTCCTGTCATATTGGATTAAGACTCATTCTGATTCAGTTTGGCCTCATCCTAATTAGATCTTTGAAAATCTAATTTTAAATGGATCAAATCCATAGGACCAAGGGTTAGGGTTTGAATATATCTTTGTGCTGGCATGATTCAATTAATAGCTATTGACATAATCAGATATATGTTGTGAAAAGAACACCCGAGGTGAGGACTACAATGACAGAATGGAGATTAAGAGGAGTTTGCCTGGAATACAGGAGATCCCCTAGGATGTCACTTAGTTCTATTATGCCCTGTGATTAAAGTCAATTGAAAATTGCAACAACCAAATCCAAGCAGGACTAACATTGGCACAAAATCTTCAGGAAGGAAGGTTCTGTTCACCTGATCAGGCAAAGAACCATGGCAAGATGAGGTGTTTGCTGAGGGTAAAGGGGACATGGAATGGGTAGGCAAAGAAGATATTATTAAATACAAGCTTCAACCACATAACCACTTACAGAAATGAGCAATGGTTATGAATATTTTTGTCCTTGTTTGGTTATGAGTATGTTTGTATATGTACATAAAACAAATATCTTTGTTTTCTTTCCTATGTTTTTTCCCCTATCAGATGACATAAGCTGTATTAATTTCATGTTATAGTATTTAAGGATGTCAAGTTTAAGAGTGAATATTACCCAACTATTTGCACCCTATTCTGAAGGGATTTATTGCCTTTCTGGTTGTTCTCAGGACTGTTGGGTACTGTTAAGTAAAAAAAAAAAAAATTCTGTGTTATTGTTTTTATTTAGAGTTAATAATGATTTAAAGTGATGTGTATGGCTGCCAATTGACAAGAGTTGGACTGTGATGGTTAGACTAATGTTTCAACTTGACCAAGTAATGGTGTTGAATTGTTTTGTCAAGCAAGCACTGAGGTAATTGTAATACAAAGGCATTTCGTGGACTTTAATCATCTCTGTGTTGATTTCATATTGGCTTATTACATCTACAATCAACTGAGAGATTGCTCTCAGCAATGAGTGATAACTCATCCAATCAGTTGAAGGCCTTAAAAGGAGAAGTGATTTTAGCATTTAGAGAAAGAATATCCACCTCTACCTCAGGAGCCAGTGCCTCCTGGGGAACTCATCAAGGACATTCATCAGCTTGCAGCCTGCCCTATGAAATTTGGCCTTGTGCATCCCCACAGTTGCATGAGACAAATTGATAAAATCTCATACTATTTACTGTTATTTCCTCTCAGTTCTGCTTCCCTAGAGAACCGTGACTAATACAGGGGTTATAGGGTTATTACTTTTGCAGTAATGAAAATGAACTAAACTTGACTGAGGTGATGACAGCAATACTCTGTGATGAAAATGAGAGCCACTGAGGGTATACATTGATTTTGTTGCACAAAGCATGGAAATGTATAACAATTTGAATCCTGTGGTGGAAGATGGACTGTGGTTAACAGAACAAATATGAAAACATTCTGTCATGAACTATAACAGATATATAATATTAATATTTGTTTATAATAATCAAGTGATTGAGGGAAAATACACCAAATGTAAGACATAAACTACAGTTAGTAGTAATATTTTGATGAAGCTCTTATATAGTCTGTAACAAATGTTTCTCAACAATACAAGGTGTTAGTGGTGGGGTGATAAATGGCAGCTCTATAAGAAGGCATACATGTTTGTTTTGTAAGTTCACAACTTCTACTACATATGTATTGTTTATGTATGTTCACATATGAATTATATACTTTTATAAAATTTTAAAAATGTTTAGGTCACATTCCAATACATAACATTATGTAAATCAATATATACATAAGTGTAATAAAGGATCTCATTCAATAACAAAGCTAAGCAAAAATTGCTTTTGGTTTTGTAGCTTACTGGCACATTTAAGGCAAGCACTGAATCTTCTCTCCACCCAACCAATCTACCTACATCCAAGTCAAACCCTCTGAGACTGCACAAGACTATACAAAGAGTATGATCTTTGCACCTAGACTACTTGTGCCAAAGTTTGATTCCAGCCTTCATCATCCAATATCTGAGGAGCCTGGTAAAGAAATCTAGCATCTGTAACTGTAAGAGACTTTGGTAAACAAACATAAAAATCCTAACTTTAAACATTTCAATCTGATTAAATGCTAAGAACATCATCTTGTAATGTTGTCTTATACATTAGATATAGCTGACAGCAGTAACTTTTGCAATGATGAATATATCAAACTCTGTTTATAACAAAAACTATGGCCTAGATTAGATTTGCTTTGAGGATCCTGAAAAATCAGAAAAACTCTGATTTTCACCTGAGACACAAATGAAATTTCAGCTCAGGATTTCACTGTTAAAAACTTAGGTTTCCATGTAGAGTGGTGGCAAATGTGGTGGTTTCAGAAGAGCCCACACACTGAGATTCACTATGCTGGGAAAGACACACACAACTGCTCTTTGAATTCACTTGTGTGCTAACATCCTAATGAGTATTTGTGGGGAAAAGACCTGGGAAAGAGGAGTGAGATCCAGGGATCTGAGCTTCTTTGGTAGCATTGGCTGACTCCATAATAGGGGTTGAGAGGGTAAGTGGAGCTTTCAGCAAACTCTCAGACTTGAGTGAATGAAACATGGAGTTCACACACCCCACAGAGGTTGTGTCCTGGTAAACACCATTAGTTCTTAATTAAGATCACTAGGCACAAGCCTGAGCCAAAATTATCAACACTCAAAATATCTGATTCAATTGTATCAGTCTCTGATAGGATTAAGACAATCTGCATTTGATTGCAGAAGCATTTAACTGTAATTAATAGTATTAAAATTTTAAAGTATTGGTGAGTATGTGGTGTTAATGAAATGTTTATTTACAGCTGGTGAGGATATAAATGTGTATGAGCACTTCAGAAAACTATTTTGTGTTATCAACTAAGTGATCATATACATATTCTATGTCCCATTTATTCTACTTCAGTTTATATAACCACCAGAAATGTAAAACTATGTATGACAAAATGCATGCAAGAATGTTCCTAGCAACAGGAAAACCACTTTTTAGTTTTCCTAAGAGCCTCAAAGAGGAAATCTCCTCAATGCCCTGCAAGAGTAAGATGAGTAAATTGTGGTATGCTCATACCATGGGACACATCAACAAAAAAATGGCACTAATCACTCTACAACCAAAAGTATGCATGAATCTCAAAATTATAATGTTGCAAAAAAATAATGCCAGATAAAATGATTCCAATTTCATACTTCAAAAACAGACCAAATAACTTCATAGTATTAGATCAAAGTAGTGCTTTTATTTGGGAAAAAGAGAGGAGCTGGTGATTGGGAGGAGGCATGAGGAGGTTTTCTGGGGTGCTGGTAAAATCTATTTCTTAATCTGGGGAGTGGATGTAGGGATACAAGTTTGTCTAATATACTGTATGCATGTGTATCAAAATCAATCATCATAATCTTCATCAAACTCATAATAAAACCAGAGGCTATGAGAAGAAATTATAAAATAATATTTTTGGTAACTTTCTATTCAACATTCAGAATTTAATCCCACATATATTTGATGTATTTGCATTAAATAATTTTTTCTAATGAGTAACTGTTCAGAATTTCATACTAGTTCAACTGATACTTTTTCATTTCCTTTTTACAATCTAAAACTCATATTGTCATCGACATTTTCAAATTCAATGCAGTTAGCACCAACAAGAAAACAGCTGTTGGTCCCCTTCCTTACAACAGCATAGGGATTGTATGTACATAAAACATGGTGAACAGGTTCATGTTTCATCATTGTTTGTATGGCAAAATTTACTTTAGTAAATATATAGTACTGGGTAAAGTCTAATGAAAGGGGTCCCATTATATATGTATAAAAAACTTGAATATATGCAATGGATCAGGCTGTTAAACCTGACTGTGTCAGTAACCATGTGCCTTACAACTGTATACTGCCAGTATTTACAATTTGAGTATGAAGGAATCTCAAATACAATCAGTTCAACTCTTCCATTTTACAGATGAGGAAAGAGGTTCAGGGAACTTAGATGAATGGAAGTACTGGGACAAGAACACAGGCTCTCAGCACTAGGCTCTGTATTACATACATTCCTTGACCTCCATAGAGTGTCATGTTACTGAGCTCTATGAACAAAATTATTTTTTCAGTTTGAGATATGCCAGAAAAATGAAAAATTTTTAATTTTTTAAATAATTTACTTTTAAAGGAGCTTTAGCTGACATAAATGTTATATAAAAAACATAGAGAATTCCCATATACCCCAACCTCCCCCTCCTACAAATTCCCCCATTTACAATATCCAGGAAAATGAATTGTTATGCTTTAGTTTATTCTGCAGAATTTTGTCAGTCTGAGTCCTAATTATAATGAAAGCAATTTTGATCTGTCATCCAACTAAAGTTTAGGGATGTACTTCAGAAGTTGCCCCTCTTGCACAACAAAATGAAGCCCATTAATGGAGGTCTCTTGGTCAGGAAGATCCCTAATCCAAGTCACCATTTATCTCCTGAGGACAAGAAGATATTCTGATCTGAAATTGGCTTGCACTCAGGCATAAACCCTATGCTTTCCCTTCCAAACCATAATTTATGATAACCAATATTTTGTTTTTTTCCTAGATAAATTGCTATTAAGAAATTCCATAGGAATTGTAGAATTGTTTATTGTTCATTTTTGCTTGAAAAGACTACATAAAAAAAAAAAAAACAGAAAACAACAGAAGTAATAATCCACAATTAAAAATAACTCAAATGGTGAGCAAAATGACAAATGGTAAATAAATTGTGATTTATCCTTACAATGGAATCGTATTCAGTAGTAAAAAGTAATTAAATATTTGTTATCACAACATGGAGGAATCACAAAATAATTAAGCTGAATAAAAGAAGTCAGACACTCCTCATTTAAAAAATAAAGTATGATGTATTATTTATACAGGATTATAGAATATAGAAAGTAATTCAAAGCAACAGAAAGCTCCTTTGTGGTTTACTAAGGATTGAGGTGTTGGGGAGTGGTGGAGGGAAGTACTGACTACAAAGAGGAACAAGCAAACATATGACATTTGGGCATGATGGATTTTTTTCATTATCATGATTATGGTGATGGTTTCATGTATGTGTGTATTTGTCAGAGTGGCCAAATTGTACATTTAAAAACTTAGATTATTGTATTCAAAGTACATGACAAAATATTGCTTGTTTTTTTAAAAGTGTAGCAAAACCCTTTTCTATTGTGCATGTATATTTGATTTTCAACTTTCAGTGAACTCACCACCACTCTCCCTCTAGTAATATCATAAAGTGGCATGTCACCTTTTTTGCTGGGGAACATTGCATATGTCAAAAAATGATTGGTAATTGCATCTGGGCCTGGGGAATTAAAAGACACTGTACATACCTCATGGAGTCACTATAGCTGTGACCTTTGTTGAGTATTGAGACTCTTGTGTTCAAACAGGTCCTTTGAATGTAAGATGGAAGCTATGCCCTTAGAGTTGTTACCAGAGATATTGTCTCCTGTGGTGCATGAAGCTTTTACCAGGACAATTACCACCCTTGCCCTGTTTAGATTGCATCTGCTTGTGCATCTCATCTCTCATTTGATGTTCATAATTAGTTTGCATGATAGGCTTCATTTTCATGTTTGCTGTGAGACTTTGACTTGGGACACACCACTGGTAATTAGCTACAGTCAAGTCCTTATCTAGTGAGCAGTAAACATGCTGACTTTGCCTTGGGAGGAAATAACTTTATTTTACAGGACAATTAACTAACTTGTACTTTGCTGCAGATGGAGACACTTTATCATTCAAGATATTCCCAATAAAATCATCCTTAAAAACAAGTGCAGATCAGTCAGGACCTCTGCTCATAAAAATTAAATACCTGAGAGAACACAGAGAATTGTCTACCCTGAATTTTTAAGGTACTTACAAAACACATAAATGCATAAGTATATATCACATATAATTATATACAAAGAAGATTTATTGGAACTAGAAAGTTAAGGTTTCTTACACTTTATTCTTACAATTTCATAAAACATTTTATACAGTTAATCCTCACAAGATCTGTTAGTTCCTATGACATCTACTGAAACACTATGAGCAGAAACAATTTTCCGTGTTTGAATTGCAGAAACATTTTTTAAGTGTTAGTGTTAGATTCAAGCATAGTTGGACAATATTGTTCCTACTCTTCAGATTACAGGGAGAAAATGCAGTAATGAGACAGCCTCAGGTATTTCATCAATCATAATTTCTTACTGGACAGATTGTAAGAGGCTTAGAATCACATCCAATGCAGAAGTAAAGCTTGAGTGTTTCAGAAAATTTATCACTGAAAGTATGGATATGAGACCTTTCACTCAAACTGTAAAATGGAATCTTGTCCGATTTATAATCCAGAAAAATGCCAATTTCTCTGATCTTTTTCCTTTACAGAAGAGGGACTGGAGCACTGCTGTCTACAATGTAGTCTCACTTCCACAGCTGGATTGTCAGGCATCTTTTCTGTGTTGAGGAGGGTTGCTTCCCCTTCCTGGAAAGAGAGTCTTTACAAATCCCCACAGTCCATTCAGCCTTGTCATTCACTTGAACCTCCTGATAATATCTGCTAAAATCAAAGCCTTCAGAACCCAGGACACCAGGAGCCCTCGTAAATCACTTTGGAGTAGGAAGAAGCCTTTGGTTTCTGTTCACAAATGTCACAGGTTTTATCCTCTGAGACAAGCAGAATCGGGTGTGCTGTTTCGGGGTCTAGAGTAACATCTTTTGTAAAATTCTGTATAATCTTCTTCAGAGTTGAATACTGTGGAGGAAGACTGCATCCTTCTTTCCTGAACTGGAAAGAGTATAGATCTGGGCTTTTCAGGCTTTCACACCTGTCATGGATACTCTTGATATCTGTCAGCAATTTCACTTCTGACTGCACACTCTTCTCTGCTACCTCTATTCTAAGTGTGGATATGTAATCTGAAAACTCTTCTATGTGTGTATTAAGTTTCTGTTGAATATCCTTCTCTTCATCATCAGAGAACCTTGACAAAGTTGCCTCATGTCCACATTCTAAAAACGTGATCAGGTACTCAAATTCAGAGTTTAATTTCTGTGTCTGGGTTTCCAACTTTTCTCTCACTTCTAAGGTTTTTCTGTCTTGGGTGGCCATTTTATTCTTCAGGAGCTTGATGTAATGGTTGAGCCTTTTCCTATGGTGAGAGGCAGCCTCTTCAATGGGCCTAATATGTTGACTCTGGTGGTATTGGGGTGAGCAGACAGGGGACACAGCATGACTTTGTCATCCTCACAGAAATAGGACAGGACTTGACTGTGCCTCTCAAACAAGTATGTCTCTTCCTGCCTTTTCCTCCTTCTCCTGGTGATGTAAAGGAGCTTAGCAATTCCACTCATCTTTTCCAGCTGGCTTTTGCTCCTGAAGTGCCACTTTTGACATTGGTAGCAGCAGATGGAGTAGTTGCCTTCTGCCTGGTATTCTACCAATGATGCTGTAATGCCCATTGGGTGTGAATGAAGGTTTGGACTGGAGGATTTCTTCATGAGGATTGGGTTCTGCAGATTCTTTCCAGAAGGAAACAATTGAGGTAGGTTGCCAATTAAGTGCAACTATTTTTCCAGGCTTTGGCAGCCTGGAAGATAGGAATCTTAGTTAACCAATTCTCTTGTTCAGAAAACAGCAATGACTCCAAAGTGTTTCTTTGTCCCTGCAGATGAGAAAATATTCTTCAACTTAAAAAATGCTAGCATTCTTTTTTTATGGCCTTGCTCACTGCAACATTTGATCTCAGCACTGATTCTTCTCTCCACCCCATCAATCTACCTACACCTAAGTCCACAACTGTGGAGCTGTGCAGTGTAATTGAAAGAGCATTGCCAATGAGGCTAGATCTCATGTGCCTGGGTCTGATTCCAGTTTTTGTCACCTACATTCTGGGGAGCCTGGGAAAGTTACCTAGTATCTTCTACTCTAAGAGACTTGTGTAAACAGGATAGAAATCCCAAATTCAAATATTTCAATCTTTTGGAAAAAGGAAACTAAAAAAAAAAAACAAAACATCTGGTATATTTTTATTTAAACAGCAGACTTTATGACAACTCTGAATTAATAATTTATGATATTTTACTATTTTATCATCCCAGATTCTCAACTGATAAATATATCAAACTATGTACCTAAGTGGTTAGACTTTTTCTGAGAATGCTGCCAACTTGGAAAACTGATTTTCATGTGATGTTCAAAATCAAATTGGAGATAAAGATTTCATTGTGAAATAAAATGTAGGAAACACATATACACATGCACATATACAGACACAACTCTTTGAAGTCACTGGTGAGGTACCAGGTAGGAAGATAAGTGGAGACAAGACCCGGAAGAGGAAGACCCAGGAAGGGAGCTTTCTCTTCCAAACAATGACTGACTCTGAAGTGGAGTCTGGAATGCTGACTGGAGCTCTCAGCCAACACTCCTGCTGAGGAAACAAAACCTAGTGTACAGGGCTCCCTGCAGTTGATGGGTCCTTGTAAACATTCCAAGTTTTAAAATGAGGCCAGTAGGACCCAAAAAGGAAAGAGAAATAATGTAGCCCTTAAGTGGTATGATTGATTTAATCATCTCAATCCTTTTTTGGACAAGGATGTCTGGGTATTGTTCCTAGAGGCCCTAATTGGAAATTAAAAATGTTGAAATTTAAAAAGGTTTGGTGAGCTTGTGTTGTTACTGAAATGGTCATACACAGCTGGGGAAACAACGCTCCCACTCCCTATCCTATGGGGGAGATTTGAAGCCACAGGTGTCCAAAAATCAAGTCCATGTTTACTGCCAGTAACTGTATTTGCCCAGAGAGGCTGAGGAATCACCACCCTCCCTCCTATCGTTTTGAGAGGGAGGCTGGTGTCACAGGTGTTCTATCTTTGCACCCAAGGTGCTCCACTTGATGTTTGTTAGAAGGCTGTGTCGGAGGCACATGGGTTAGGGGAATATGTCCTGTAGATCTTTCCAACAAGTCAATGCCAGTGGTGGATGCATCAGAAATGGTGTCTGCAATCAAAGTATACTGTGTTTCTCAAATAATCAAGATAGGGACACAGTACACATTCAGTCAGAGAACTCCCTGGCATTTTCTCCTCTTGGCTTTCTTGCAGAAACAAATGAAGCCTGTTATAGAGTTCTCTTGGTCAGGAAGAGCCATAATCCAAATTACCAGGTATTTCCTGAGGACAAGAATATTTTCTGACTAGAAAATGAAATGCAATCAAGCATAAACCTAACCCTTTCTTTCCAAACCATGCTTTATGTCAGGGGTTCTTATCAAGGGTTCCAGAGCTTGAATTGAAATTCAGAAAAACAGTATTTTTATGGGGAATATTGGTGTAGGTATGATATACTTATTATATAACACACAGTATAGTGTGGAGTTAATGAGGGGTCCGTGGTTTTCACCTGACTAACAAAGGGGTCTGTGGAACAAAAAAAGTTAAGAACCTCTGTTTTGTGGTAAACAAATAATTTGAATAAAATTTCTCTTCATTGATATATTACTATAAAGAAATTCCTTAGGAATTGTGGAACAGTGTACTGTTCTTTTTTTGGATTTTGCTTGAAATGAATATATTAAAACAACAACAACAATTAAAGTCATAGTCCACAATTGAAAACCACTCAAATGGTGAACAAATTAAGAATGAATAAATAAATTGGGACATATTCTTACAATGGAATCATAGTCAGCACTAAAAAATAATTAAGTATTGGTTAACACAGCATGGAGGACTCTCAAAATAATTATGCTAAATTAAAGAAGCCAGAACTTCCTCTTTTCAAAAATAAAAGGGTATATGATATATTATTTATATGGTATTCTAGAATATATGAATACATAAGATTATCTATAGCAACAGAAAGCTCATTTCTGGTTTCTTAAGAATTGGGGAGTTGGGATGGGGTCGAGGAAATTACTGAACTACAAAGAGGCACAAGCAAATATTTTGGAGTGATTGATTTCTTCATTATCATGATTGTGGTGATGGTTTCATGAATGTACACATTTGTCAGACTTAACAAATTTTACATTAAAAAACCTAGTCTTTTGTATGCAAAGTACTCCTCAAAAAGCTGTTTATTTTATTTAAATGGTAACAAAACCCTTTTCTACTGTGCATGTGTATCTGACCTTCTTTTACCTCTCAGTAAGTTCCTACCTCTGTCCCTCTAGTAGCCTCATAATGTGGCATGTCACACCTGTTCCTAAACAATATTGCATTTGGCAAAAATGACCCCTAAGTAGTAATTAAATTTAGACTTGGAGAAATTAAGAGACACGGTAAATACTAGATGGATTAACTACAGTTTTTGTTTTTTTGTTGTTGTTTTTTTCTGTTTCACTACATGCTGTATTGCAGAATCACCTCATTGCCTTTTTTTTTTTTTTTAAGATGCTTAGATTGCATAACTGTTACACAAAAATTAAAGGGATTTCCATGTTCCCCACCTCCCACACCTCCCATAACATCCCACATAAACATCTTTCATTAGCGTTGCACGTCACCTACAATGGATATACACATCCTGGGGCAGTGCCACTAAGCAAGGACCATAGTTCACATTGTAGACCACACTCTCTCCCACACAGTTCTGCAAGTTATATGCTGATGTAAAATGGCCTATATCTGTATAGTTTTGACCTTGCTGAATATTGAGACTCTTGTATATGGAGAGGTCTTTTCAACATACAATGGAAGCCAGGCCAGTGGAGGTCTTACCAGAGATATATTCTCCTGTTGTGCATGAAACTTTTACCAGGGCAATTACCACACTTGTCCGATGTTGACTGCATCTGCTTGCAAATCTTATCTCATTTGTTGTTCATAATTACTTTGTAAAATAAACATTACCTTTATATTTTCTGTGAGACTGAATTAGGACATACCCCTAGTAATTAGCCACATCAAGACTTTAATGAATAATATCTTCTTGACCCTTGCTTTTGTGGAAAATAGCTTTTATTTTACTGCAGAGTACAAAACCTTGTCCTTTGCTTCAAATGGAGACACATTATCTTCCAAGACTGTTCCCCAAAAATCATCCTTGAAATGAGAGGGCAGGTCAACACCTGTGCTAATAAAAATTAACAGACCTGAGAGACCCACAGAATTTTCCACCTGGTTTTGTAAGGTACTTACAAAACAGATAATTGCATAAGTATACAACAGTTGTAAATAATTACAAAATGAATTTGTTGGAATTTCACAGTTAGTTTCACAAACACCAATCATACAATTCCATAAACACTTTATAATTAACTCCCCACAAGGGCTGATACTTCCTACAAACTCTATGAGCAGAAATAACTTTGTGTGCTGAAGTCATAAAAAAGATATTAAAAAAATTTAATGCTAGATTCAGGCAGTTGGACATCCTCTAACTAATCTCCAGAAATTACAGGAAGAAAATGAAGTAATGAGACATTCCACAGTTATCTCATCATTCATAATCTTACGGGACAGACTGTAAGTTGCTTAAAATCACATCCAATAGAGAAGTAAGGCTTGAGTAGTTCCAAAAATTTATCACTGAAACTATGGATATGAGACCTGTCATGCAAACTGTAAAATGAAATCTCGGCTAACTCATAGTCCAGGAAAATGCCTATTCCTCTGAGCTTTTGCCTTAACAGAAGAGGGACAAGAGCACTGCTGTTTGCAACATAGTATCCATTCCACAGCTGGATTGTCCAGGATCTGTTCTGTGCTGAGGAGGGTTGCTTCCCCTTCCTGGAAAGACAGTATTTACAAAACCCCACAGTCCATTCAGGCTTGTCATCCACTTGAACCTCCCAATAATGTCTGCCAGAATCAAATCCTTCAGAACCCAGGACACCAGGAGCCATCTTAAATCTCTTTGTGGTAGAAGGAAGCATTTGCTTTTTGTTCACAAATGTCACAGACTTTTTATCCTCTGAGACAAGCAGATTCAGGTGTGCTGTTTTGGGGACTAGAGTAACATCTTTTGTAAATTTCTGTATAATCTTCTTCAGAGTTGAATACTGTGGAGGAAGACTGCATCCTTCTTTCCTGAACTGGAACAAATAGAGATCTGGGCTTTTCAGGCTTTCACACCTGTCATGGATACTCTTGATATTTGTCAGAAATTTCACTTCTGACTGCACACTCTTCTCTGCTACTTCTATTTGTAATCTTCTGAGTGTGGATATGTAGTCAGAAAATTCTGCTATTTTTGTATTGAGTTTCTGTTGAATATCCTTCTCTTCATCAGCTAACCTTGACAAAACTGCCTCGTGCTCATGTTTTAAAAACATGATCAGATGCTTAAATTCAGAGTACACTTTCTGAGTCTGGGTTTCTACATTCTCTTTCAGTTCTAACAGTTTTCTGTCTTGAGTGGCTATGACTTTTTGCAGGTTTTGCACTTGCTTTTTCAGGGGCCCGATATAATGGTTGAGTCTTTTCCTGTGGTGAGAGGCAGCCTCATCAATGGGCCTCACATGATGACCCTAGTTTTGGGGGGACTGAGCACACAGGGTACACAGCAGCATTTTGTCCTCCTCACAGAAAAGAGTCAAGACCTGACTGTGCCTCTCACACAAACGAGTCTCTTCCTGCCTCTTCCTCTTGCTCCCGGTGATGTGAAGGAGCTTGGTAATTTCACTCATCTTTTCCAGCTTGCTTTTGCTCCTGAAGTGCCTCTCTCAGCATTGGTGGTAGCAGACAAGACAAGGGATCCTGTCCTGTAGACCCTCCTAGGAGTGCTGGAGGCAGGAACAACAGAAGTTGTGTCCACATTCGATGGTGACAGGGTCTCCCAGGAAATCCAGGCAGATGAAGCAGCTGGCTTCAGTCTGGAGTTCTGCCACAGATGCCAAACGTGCCATTGGGCTGTGAATGAAGGTCTGGAATGAGGGGAGGTTTCTTCAGCACTGTTGGGCTCTGCAGGTTCTCTATTGAGAGAAGCAATTGAGGTCAGTAGTCAATTAGGGGCAACTATTCCTCTCTGCTGAGTCAAGTCCCAAGTGGAGCTCAGCTCACAAAGTGCAGCTAATTGCAGTTTATTTGACAACTCTTCTTCCAGCATTTGGCAGCCCAGAGTATAGAAATCCAAGGTAAGTACTTCTGTTGGTGAGGAAACAGCGATGACTCCAAAGTGATTCTTTGTTTCTGGGGATAGAAAATATTCTTTAACTTAAAAAATCTAGCATTTGATTTTGTGGCCCTGCTCACTGCCACATTTGAGATCAGCACTGATTCTTCTCTCCACCCCAATAATCTACCTACAACCAAGTCCATTATTGTGGATCTGAACAGGATAGTAGGAAGTGTATTGTCATTGAGACATGATTTCATGTGCCTGGGTCTGTTTCCAGCCTTCATAACCTACATTTGGGGAGCCTGAGAAAGTCACCTAGCATCTTCAACTCTAAGACTCTTGGGTAAACAGGACAAAAGTCTCAACTTCAAACATTTCAATCTTTTAAACAAAAAGTACTAGGAAAAATCTGGCAATATTTAGCTTAAACAACATATTTTCTGACAACAATGAATTCATAATATAATGCATTTTGCTAGTTTATCATCTAAGCATCTCAACTGATAGGTATATCAAACTATATACATAAGTGGATGAGAACTGGTCTATATTAAATTTATGCTGAGGACTCTGCCAATTTGGAAACCTGATTTTTATGTGATGCACAAAATCAAAATGGAGATCAAGATTTCAGTGTGAAAAAACTTGGGAAATAGACATATTCATGCACCTATGCACACTGGACTATTTGAAGTCACTGGTGAGCTACCAGGTAGGAGGATTCATGGGAGGAAAGGCCCAGGGAATAGGAAGAGGGCCCAGGATGGGTGTTTTCCCTTCAAAGCAATGAATGACTCTTAAATGGGGGCTGGGATGCTGTTTGGAGATCTCAGCCAACTCTCACGCTGAGGAAACAAATCTGAGTGTCCAGGGCACCTCACAATTAATGGGTCCTAAGACACACTCCAAGTTTTAAATAGGTTCAGGAGGACCCAAAAATGAAGCAGAAACAGGGCAGTCCTTATGAAGTTTGGCTGATTTCATCATCTCAATCACTGATTAGATTAAGGAAATCTGGGCGTGATTGGTAGAGGCCCTAAATGGATATTAAGAATATTCAAATTTAAAAAGGGTCGGTGAGCATGCAGTGTTACTAAAATGGTCATAAACAGCTGGTGAGATATTAGCTTGATGAGTAACACTTTTAGAAAGTTATTTTGCATTATCAAACATCTTTGAACATATCCTGTGACCCAATTTTTCTACTCTACTTTATAGCCATCAGAAATATGAAAATATATGTACACCAAAAGATATACAAAGAGGTTCACAGCAACATATTTATAAGAGACCCCAACTGGAAATAAACTCTATGCCCTGCAACAGCAAAAGGGATAAATTGTGGTTTATTGATTCAGTAGAATATATCATCTAATAAAATGCACGAACTAATCTATACTCAACTGACATGAATCTCACAAATATATTGCATGAAAAAAGTCAGCCATAAAATAATATAGACTATTTGATTTGAATAAATAGTCAAGAGAAGAAGTAAAACCATTTCCCATTTTTAATACATCAAAGTTGTGCTTATATTTTGAGAAAAGTAGGGACAGTGGTTGAGGGAAGGCATGAGAAGGGCTTCTGGGTGAAGGAAATGTGTTTTTTAATCTGGCTAGTGTATATAGGGGTACAAGGTTGTACAATTTACTTTGTGTATTAAAATTAAAAATAATAATTAGCCCACAAAATAAGGAGAGATTATGGAAGAATTTTTTCACATATTTTGCTGAGAAAGTGCTTCCTATAATGAACCAGAAACTAAAAAATAATTATTGTTTAGACAAACATAAATGGCTTCCATAAATCTAGGTGTTCAAACCAAGCATAATGAACACCTTACTTAAAAATCTGTAATGTTGGTAAATCATAGAAACAAATAACCACTTATGAAAACAATTCAGATTTTTATAATTATTCAAGTATTTCAGAGTGAAAAGAAAGGGATTATCTCTGTGCCTCTTCTGACTGGAAACATTGAAAAGTTTGCTAACATGAGGCATTGGAGACAGGCCTCCCATGTCCACAGAAGTGGAGGAAGCCTCGTGGGCAGTGAAAACTGGAACTGAGTCAGGCAGTCAGGGCTGATATCCTGGTCTCTCCATTCAGGATGTGTTAGATTTGAAGTCAAACAGGATTTCTTGAGGGTAAACTGATCTTGGAATCAGGTTGGTTATCTAGGACTTACTCCATAGTGACTAATAACCCACACACACACACTTTCTATGCTCAGGACACTATAGTCAGAGGACACATATTGTGTAGTCACCTCTACCACCTCCCAAAAGGAACCTGGATACCTGCTTCTGCTTGCGACAGCCCAGTCCTTTAGCACCACTCAGGACTCCTACAATCTGCTGTCCCCTCACATGGATCTAATCATGACACTCTCCCATTTAAAATGGTTCCAGGATTGCTGTTCTCATCATGAGGACCAGTCCCTGCCTACAACTCCCTCAGCCCATTTGTCATTTACCCCAAGCCATGCTTCCCAGAATCTCCTCCACTGACTTACTTCCTCTAAGTCAGGGGTTCTTAACAAGAGGTCTGTGAGCTTGAATTGAAATTCAATTCTTGTGGGTCATGTTGGTATAGGTGTGATATATTTACTAAATAATACACAGCATAGAGTGGACTTAGTAAGATTTTGTTGGTTTTCATCTGACTTGCAAAGGGGTCCATGAAACAAAATTCTAAGAACCCCTGCCCTAAATCAGTGTCAGGACAGGGAACACAATATCATGCACTCCTCCGTAAGCTCATGACTGCATTGAATACACACATTTGGGAGATCTGAATTCCCCCTAAACCATCAACCTCCCTGATGAAAGGAGTGTGTTCTCCCTGCCCTCCACAATGGTGAATTACTAAAAGCTGAGATAAGTTCCTGGATCCATCAAATGCTTAGACTAAGGAAGAGCAAATCCTTAATGAGCTGGGGTCTGGGAATCTGTCTATTTAACACACATTTTAGTTATTCTTGAAGAGGGCTCTTCAGGAACCAGGAATCATAATGAAGAGCATGTTCTTTGAAAGAAGTCAAATCCCAGTTTGGATTCCCTTGTGAAGTAGGATTATGGTCCCTGCGCATAGTAGGCCCTAAGGAAGCCATGGCTCTTACCACTCCAACCTCTCTCACCCATAGCTCCCCATCTCATGACATAGCAAAGGTGTGTGGGCTCTGACGATGGTCTCTAAGGGTACTTTCCACAGGCAGCCTTGCATGTGATGATGTGGTCAGTGTGTGTGACTTTGGCTTATATATATCAGCCAGAGGATGGAGCTTTTAAAACTCCACCCACAAAGCACTGGGGCATCAACCATGTGGAAGGGCAAGGAGGGAAGATGGTGGCTGGCAAGATGTTGAGCAGCCCTGTTTGATGGGGAAGGAAATTCCCTTAATTAAATCAGGTCAGGTGGGCCAGGGGCTGTGTTAATACACATGATCTCATTTATGCCTTTATAATCCTCACTTGATCCCTCAACTATGTTTAATGCCAACAGAACTGATGCGGACATGGAAATCTGAACAGCTAATTGTGGAATACTCATATTCTTCCCAAGGAGAGTTTAACTCTGGAGCCCACCAATTTAATCCTCTCATTACAGAACATTTTCCAGCACTGTGAAGAGCCAAGGATGGCTGATCTTCCCTTTCAGTTGCAGGGGTCTGAGATGAGTCCATCC
This sequence comes from Cabassous unicinctus, assembly GCA_029593785.1. Taxonomy (NCBI): domain Eukaryota; kingdom Metazoa; phylum Chordata; class Mammalia; order Cingulata; family Chlamyphoridae; genus Cabassous; species Cabassous unicinctus. Next base: position 19,033 of record JAQZBX010013912.1, on the reverse strand, counting down.
TTTGCTCCCTGCACTGTCAAACAATCTGTCTCTTTTTCCAGGGAATGCAGAATCCACCTCACTCCTATCCTGATAGTGGGGCTATTTGTGGAGACCTAAATGAAAGGCCAACTCTGGCCCTGCTTTACCCCAAGGAAGAGAGGTTGTGAAAATTACCAAGCCAAGAAGAAAGTTACAGCTGCTGATTGTTCAGGTTCCCTGTCACATTGTCTCCAAGAAGTGAAGGAGCTGGGGAGAAGGAACCCTTGTTGAGAAAGAGCACCCAGGAGACCCCAGAAGGATGTATGAAGCACCAGGGACCAGGAGGCGGCACTGCCTTGATTATAGTGATCCCCGAGTTTCTGTGAACTCATTCCTGTGAGTTTTCAATTATGTAGGGGAAAAAAACAAAGCTCTGAATTTCTCTCACCATGAGATTCTCTCCTGCTGTATGGGACATCATCATTTCCTGTTTTCTGTAGGGGGTCACATGTAGATGTAATTAATCTGTAGGGTGGCTGTGGAGGAAATATTTCCTTTGATTGTATCTTCTAAATCTATGGTTCTCAAGCTTTTGAATGCACCAGAATCATGTGGTGAAAATTTTAAATCACATAGTAATTTCTGCCCCAAACCCCAAATCCCCCAAGTTTCTAACTTAGTAGGTACAGGGTTGTACCCAAGAATTGGAATATTTAATTAAGTCCTATATTTTTCTTATGTTGATGTTCTAGAAATCATACATTGAGAACCAGTGTTACAGAGCACTGCTTGGAAGTTTTATCCTTATTGTATCTTCTTTACACCTTCATTTCCCACACCCCTGAACTTGTTAATAATTTCACCCAAAATCCAGATTTTTGAGTCCATAGAAGTGTTTCAGTGCCTATTTTGCTGATTCTTCTTTGTCTCTTTAGTTTGGGGAGGCAATTCTGTATGAGGTTCTGCACATCTCATGAACAGAGGCATTTACTGCCTTTTTGTTCTATTCTGTTTTCTAAGGTATATCTATGAGACACTAGTTTGGAAGATGAACAGAGACACTCCCTGTATGGCAGAGGGCAGGTATGTCTATAATCTGAATAGTAAACATCATGCCTCTTACTAGGTGTAAGGTTCCTTGCAACCCATTAGAAAAAGTCAAGATATCCTAAGCTTAATATCCCTCAACTGTGATGCAAACCCCCTGTATGCACAGAATCCATCTAAGCCCACCTAAGTGGGGAATTGATGTTAGCATACAGCTTATGCTGGCTGCTTGCCCATGAGTCATAAAGTGCTTTGTCTCTGGCCCAAGATTACTGTTTTCTGTCTTTACCAGTATCTGTGAAACAGTATCAACATCTCATTAGCTTGCAACAAAGTAATATATGAGACTCTTCATGAGTCTTAAAAAAATATACCCCTAAATACTTATGTCTATCCTTTAAAAAAGTTTAGTCCCCAGATATCGGTATTTAAATACCTTTCTTCAATGAAAGGAGCCAGGATTTCATGGAGAAATGGTTAATTCTTGGTCTGATGCACAATGAAAGAATAAGCCTGAAACCTCTTATGTTAGACAGCAAGAATGTACTCAGTGACTAATCAGGACTTGCAATAAGGACACAGAAGTCAACATAAATGGACTCAACTGGCCACATTTGGAATCCTTTGAGCCTCTAAAAATAAAATAATGGATTATAGCACATTGAAAAAGAAAGAATCTGTGAGTCCAAAGGGGTACTATAAGAGTGCAGAGAAGGAGCTCAGGAGAATAATGTTCTTCTTCAGAGAAGAATGTCAGCATTTAAAAAGTGAGAGTGCAATGTTAGAAAACAATGATTTGTTCCTCTCAATATGACATTGTCCATATAATATTCTGGCCAGAAATATTTAGCCTGAATCTAATCATGAGCAAATCTAGATTGTGGTACATTAAGTGATCACTTAAAATTGGATGAGTGGATGACTAAATGAATGAGCTGTCAAGGAGATGATTGAATACATTAAGAAGATCATAGCAAAAATCAAGTCTGCAGGTTAAGGTTCAGCAGGTGTTATCACTTATGTATTGGCTGAAAAAAGGGATGTTGCATTTAGGATTACCTAGGAAGTCTCACACATAAAAATGTTTTCAAAATGATGCACAGTACGTTCCAAATTAAAAAATTTTTAAACAATATCACTAGATAATTATTCTTCCACAACCCTGGCCCTGTATTCCTAAGGCCTCTACCCTTCTAACTCTCAAAATCCCCAGGACTGGAAACTCCCTAGAAAATTTTAAGTTCAACCAAGACAGGTTCAGCTCTTAATGGTAAACTGAGAAGTTGAGGTGTGTTTTGTCTTCAGACCTGTAATGAGAAGACACCTGAGATTAGTGTGGGAAAGAGGAGCTGTCAACACTGGGAGGCTTGCCTGGCAGTAGTACCCACTCCATAAAGACATAAGGGTCGCTCCTCTCCCAGAGCACAGCCAGGACACCACCAGAGCTTCTGCAGATAAACATGCTGTAGGCTTCAGGAAAGTAGGGACTCAGAAGGGGATGGGACCTCTGAAACACCAGAGCTGAAGCCACACTATTGTCCTGGGTGCAGCTGGGCCTGGGATTACCAGGTGAGGGCACATGGATAGACATGGATATTGAGGCAGGGTTTTCAAAATCATCCAGAGAACTGGAAAAGCAGACTCCAGGCCTAGTCTTGGGTATAAAGAATCTGCAGGGGCTAAGATTACTCCAGGAAGGTGTCCTATAGACCTGTGGGGAAGGTGTCTGTCCAGAGCACATAGTCTCCCTGTGAGCTTAGGGTCACTGTGAACCAGACTTTATCCAAAGACTCAGAACAACATGCTTAATTGTAGATTTTCAATTCTAGGAATGAGGAACACCTGGGGCAGTGATAGAGAGAAAGGTGAGAAGAGACTCAACTAGGAGAATCCAGGAAGGAAGTCCCTCCCTTCATGGGGTTAGAGTAGGGGACACATGCTAGTAAACAGTTTTGGTCTCTTCCTCATGTTGATGGAAGTCTCAGGTGAGAATAAAGGAAGATGCCATTGCCTTTTCCAGAAAACATCTTCCTGAATTGTGTGCTGTCGTACATTTTAAAGATTATAGTACTGAATACATATGGCCTAGTGTTTGGGGCAAATCCCTTGGTCCTTCAGAAAAGACTCCGTTTTCTGGAGGCAGGAGACAGGGCTAAGCTGTGCAGACTGTGAGCTCAGGCATCTCCTCCACACTGAAAGAAAAGGCCATTCCCCACTGCAGAGCTCTTCATTGCCCTACGTGGGAGGAAGGGTATATGGAGGGCTAACTTTGGGGTTCTGGAGTAACACCATCTGGGTTGTAGCCTTACTCTCACTCTCTTAACCTCATGGCCCACAATTTTCTCATCTCAGATTTGGTAACATAATTGCTGTGAGCATTGTGTGAGATGAAACCTGCAAAATATCTATCTCTTCATAGGGTGCACATTTCAGGATGTTCAAACGATAAACATATGACAGGTCTACAGATTCCCAGGCAGCATCTGTTCCTGCCTATTGCTGAAGGTACACTGTGGGGAACCATTACTGTGTGGACAGGGACCCTACAATTCCTTCCATTTTACGTTATCTCCATTCCTCCAAAACTCATCTGAAATCAGAGACTTTCAGGTATTATCCTCCTGGGAACCTGTGAGGTAGAAAGGCTTGATATGGTCTTGGAGAACCAAGAAGTGCAAGACTGCAAATGGAAGCCCACAGCCAAATAGGACATGGTTTATTCAGGGCCTACATCTTTACTTCCACGATCTACCAGTTTATGAACAGGGGGTTGATGGACCTGGCTTTCTTGCCTTGGGAACTCTATTGAAAAAAAAGCCTATTTAGCAACTTTGACTTCCATTGGACAGGCTCAGCCATGTGAGGGTTTCTGTAGAAGCTGCCAACCTGAAAACTACTACATGCAGAATGTGCCATGATCCTCCTGGAGTATCTACAAAAGGAAATCCAGTGAGGTTTTTCGAGTTTGGACTTTTGAATGTGCCTTCCAAAGATTTCTGAAACAATTTTGTTTTTCAGTGAAATTTTATAGGAGAGAGGATTGTGAAGCCCTGTATAATGAGTGAGTCATTTACAAAGGTGTTGAACTAAAACTAAAAACATGTTTCCTTTTCTCAGTCCTTTATATCTACTCCTAAGAATATCCATGTATTTATACTTTATAATGTCATTCGGCATACTGATTTGTGGTAGCATGCAATATATTATTTGGTCTTAAAACGGATATCAGTGCATTCTTTAGTTATGATTTATGAATTCCAGTTCACCCAATAAGCAATTTTCCAAAAGTAAATTGTAATGTTTCACAGAGTTACAGAGAGTTCAGAGGATGCTTCCCCAAGAAAGTAACAAATAGGCTGGGATGTGAAGAAAGAGTGGGAATAACATGGCAGTGAACAACGTATATGGGGGGGGAGAAATGCCCTATGACCAGGTGTGTGTAATAGCATGCTATTTGGGGAAAATTCACCGTACAATAAACTATGGACTATTGGTATTAGTACATTTATAATATTCTTTCATCAATTGTAATGAAGGTAGCACACTAAAGCAAAGTGTTAGTGATGGTGGGTATATGGGAATGCTTGTTTTTTACATGAATTTTCTGTAAACCTAGGGTAAAAACAAAATAAAACATTATTGTGGTCCAGAAGGGGTATGGAAATATATGTGAGGGCCAATATCTGGAGGAGGTCTCACCTTTGGAAAAAGGGGGATGCAGAGTATGAACCTGTCAAATGGATTTTGTGGTCGAGTTGGAGACATAAATTGCTAATGCAATGGAGTTTGAGGATGGTACCTAGGCAAAGGAGGATCGGCTGGCCTTTGGGGAGGCCAGAAATGACACAAGACATGACATGGATATGGTATCCTTTCCTCAGCACCAGGAAACCATGTAAAGTGACTGAGAACTTATATTAATTTTAAGGAGAGAGGAAGAACAGATTAGGAAAGCAGGAAAAACACATGATTCAGTTTTGTACTGGAAGGGTCTGTATTACCTTGAATTCGGAAGATTAAATTATTTTAGTGAAAAAAAATTTCTCTGACGGTCTATTGCATATGTTATTTTATTTTTAGGGGCATTTTAGATTTACATAAAAACTATTCAGAGAGTACAGACTTCTCATATAACCCTGCCAACACGTGCACACATACTTTCCCCTATTACTAACCTCTTAGTCTTGCACATTTGTTACAACTGATAAATCAATACTGAAGCCTTGCTACTAACCAAAGTCTCTAGATTATATTATGGCTTTCACTTTGTGATGCACAGCTTTACACAATTTTGGAAAATGTTTAATGATATGTATCTGTCATTGCAGTACCTTACCAAACAGTTTTACTTTTCTAAAAATGTCCTGTGCTTATACCCATTCATCCCTCCCCCTCCTCTCTGAAACCCTGGCAACAACTATCTTTATATCAATCCTACAAGTTACTCCTTTAACACATGATAATAACCTAAATAACAGTGAATCTTCTTTGATCCATGGTTATGCTTCTCCCTTTTGTTTGTTCATTTCTCCATCTTGAGGTATTTGGGTTGTTGTCTGTTCTGACAGCTTCAGGCTGATAGGGGACTTGTTATTGGGTGGCAGAGAGAAGGAATTGTTTTGCTTGTGGTTGTAGATTCTACTTGTTTTGGCGATGGGCCTTGTCCATCGTTAATCATCCAGGGCAGGCCTGAAGAATTAGGGAGTAAGAGTAGGCTGCCACTCTCCTGATTTTCAGTGCTCAAATGGCACATGAACATTCCAAAGATGTAAATCTCTGAGAAATATAGTTCATAGATATATAGAAAGTATAAGTTCAATTAAAGAAGTAGAAGAACCATGATTAGGGGAACTATAAATGAGTATAACTATGTTGTATTGGGGAGGTAGACTTGCATATATTCCCAAATGGCCCACATGGGGATGTTGATTTCATGAGACTGTGTGCTTTTCCTATGGTGTCTGGATGTCCCTTGAACTCATGGGAACACTTTTATTTTTAAATAAAATTTTATTGAAATATAGGATTAATTCATGAACATACATAAACTTTAAGTATATAGTAAAACTTGTGAGCTGACAAAACAATCATGCTTATCATCATACAGATCTCCCATTTATCACTCTACCACCAGTACCTGCATTATTATGAAAAAATTCTTACAAACAAAATTTCCATTGTCAAATTTTACTACTAACTATAGCCAATATCTTACATTTGCTGCATTTTCCCCCAACCCACCCAATTTTAAACACCCTGTCTTAGTACTGTACACTTGTTATAGTTTATGGAGAGTGTTCTCATATTTTTTCTGTTAAGCAAAGTCCATCTTCACTGCTGGATTCCCAGAGTTAAGCAGTTCTATACTTTGCACAATCTATTTAAAGTGTACATTCAGTGGATTTCATTTTCATCACAGTATTTTGTGTTATCATCACAGATTTGTGTTATCATCACCTCAATAAATTTTTGAACATTTTCATTACTCCAAAAAGAGTAATCCCATATAACTTATACCCATCCATTATTGTCCCTTCAAACTGCAAAAATATTACAATATCACTGTTAACTATCATCCATAAATTACATGAGATGTAATTTTCCCATATGTCAATATGTTCTCAACACTTTGTAAAAAAAAAAGAACATTCTTATATTTTTACTATTAAACACAATCTCCTTCCACACCAAAATCATTATGTTATACATTCCCTAGATTATCTCTAGCTTCCTTACAATTGACATTTATGTCAATAGACTACCCATTTCAGCCTCAATCACATTTATAAATCAAAAATGATAGTTATACTCACTGTAATGCATTACCATAAATTGTAATCATTTCCACACTTTTGCAATAAACCTTTTTAAAAATTCCACATATGTTAAGCATCAGCTCCCCTTCTCAACCCACATTCTTTCTTCTAGTAACTTATATTCTATAGAGATGACCTCTGTGAGTTAACACATTGTATTTACTTTATATTATTGAGATCATACAATATTTGTCCTTTTTTGTCTAGCTTGTTTCTCTCAACATAGTATCCTCAAAGTCCATCAATATCATACTATGCATCCTGATTTTATTTCTTCTTACAGCTGAATAGTATTTGATTGTATATATATGCCAAATTTTGTTTATCCATTGTTGGTTGATGGACACAAGAATTGTTTACATATTTTTGCAATTGTGAATAATGCTACTATGAACATTGGTGTTTGAATGTCAGTTTGTGTTCTTGTTTTCAGTTCTTCTGAATATATTCCTAGTAATGGGATTGCTGGAACATATGTTAGTTCTATATTCAGCTTCTTTTTTTTTATATATATTAACAACTTTATTTCAAATTCACAAAAGTGAAAGAAGAGAAACCACAGTTCAACAAGTTATGTAATCATTACTCCTAAACAGTTCTTTTTTAGGCACTTTTATCTTATATAATTTCAGATGCTAACTCATTTCTTCATCTTGTGTTCAGAAAGATACATAGATGAACACAGATTAGTTAAATGACATAATCAAGGCCTCCTTAATAATGAAAAAGAGAAGAGAAAAAATATTTACTCATATTCATATCTCACAAACCCAAATCCCATAATATTTTTTTATTTAATAATTTTTTTTTTATTTTTGAAAAGATACTTAGATTACATAAATGTTACACAAAAATTATAGGGATTCCCATATGCCCCACATCGCACACCTCCCACAATCTCCTACATAAACATTTTTCATTAGTGTAGCACATCACCTGCAATGGATATACACATCCTGGGGCTTTGCCACTAAGCATTGACCATAGTTCACTTTGTAGACCACACTCTCTCCCACACAGCTCTGCATGGTATATGCTGATGCAAAAGGGCCTATATCTGTCATTGTAATGTCACACAGGATAAATTTCCAAGTCCTGAAGAAGCCCCTGTATTAAAAGTGCTTTTCCCTCTCCGTGCCCCCAAAGCATCCATTGGCCACTGGCTCCACATTAATGTTGTAATTTCTTCCATTGCTTGAATCACAATATGTCTATAACAGAATACCAGTAAGTCCACTCTAATCCATAGCACTCTCCCCAATCCTGAGGAGTCTAGGATGGTGATGTCCACTCCACCTCCAAGTGAGAGGGGACTTATATCCCATAGATAAGATGGATGGGATTATCCTGCCTGAAGCAGAAGACTCTCTCCATTCCCTGGGATGGTCATTGTCCATCATCATCTCCCCACCAGGTATCCTGGGAGAGTCCTTTGAGCTGTAGTGTAGGAGTTGCAGCTGCACTGAGATTCTGGGCCCAGCTGACAAATGAGCAGGCCAAAGACTCCAGTTTCTGGAAGTACACCTACAAACTCCAGTACCACATATAGGTTTGACTAGAAGGTTCTGATGGACCTTGTGCAGGGAAGACATATTTGGTCCAAGTCTTTCACTCTCAGGAGCAGAGATTCCAAAGTAGGGCCCCCTGATAAGGCATAAAACTCCGGAGCTATATGCCCTAATATAGGACCAGGGTGTCTCCAGAGTCCTCAGGATCCCCTCTATTTGGGGTGATATCCATATTGGAAGCCTATGAGTTCCAACTGAAATGTGCATAAGCATTACCTTTGGAATGACCTCCCAACTCACTTTGAAGTCTCTTAGCCTTATGAACTCATTTGTCTTTACCTTTTCCCCCTTTTATTCAAGGTCTTTTTCCAGTCATATTGCCAGTTGGCACTAGGTAGTAATCCCTCATTGCCAGGGAGACTCAACCCTGGGAGTCATGTCTCATACTGGGAGAAAGGTAATGTATTCACATGCTGAGTTTGGCTTAGAGAGAGCCCACATTTGAGCAACAAGGAGGCTCTCAGGAGGCAACACTTAGGTACCCCAAAATAATAGGCTAAGTTTCAGTTTCAAGAACAAAGATTCATAAGGCTAGTCATCAAAAAACAAGAGCCCATCAGTGGATCATCCTCCTTAGCCAGACACTGTCCCTACACTTAGTGAATTGTTGCCACTCCCTTGGAGAATGTGGCAAAGCTTTCCAGGATGGGAATTCAGTATTCTCTCATTTATTGAGTGATTCTCCACCCACTGTGACCATGTCTTGTGAGCATTTGAATAATTTTATATATCTTTTATATATGTTCAGGTGAACTAACTCCCATGAACTCCCCATCCCTGACACCCTACACCAATGATCCTCTTCCACCCCAGTTGTAACCCTTATGTGATCCAAAGCTTCTTTAAAGGTGAAGCCATTACAATAGCCAAATACATTTAATAGGAAAATGAGATAATAATAATAAATTTAAATGTAAGACATAAAATACTTGAAAACTTAAAAACTAAAAGTAAAATAAAATTAAAGGATTGGGATGTTCAAAAAAAGAGGAAAAAGAAATTTTTTAAAAAATTGTTTTTTGACCTTTTGCCTTTTATCCCTGCAATATCTGGTGTCCAGTCTGTAACATGGCACTTTCACCCTCTTACACGCCAGTGTATCACTGTTTTTCACTTAATTTTCAAAGAAGTTTTAAGTCACAGCAAAGTCACACACAGAATACAAGAGACTTTCATATACCCAACCTCTTCCCCATTTCCTCACCCCATATTAAAACCTTTTTGCATGTGGATGGTAGCATTTTTATAACTGTTATACAGGTAGTGAAACATAGCTAATAAACATTGTCAATGGTTTACAGTATGGTTTACATTTTATACAGTACAATTTTATACATTTTGATGATATTTTCGATGTCCTGTGCCCACCACTGTAAGATAATGAAGAACATTACCACTGACCACTAAACACCCCCTGTTTGACCTATTCTGTTCCTTCCTCCCCATTCCCCCGGTGCCCACGATGACCCCCTGACTTGACTCATTGGATGACAAGATTCATAGTTATGTGCAACAAGAGGTCTTGACACACCGGTTTGTTTTATCCTATTGGGAAATGCCCTTGCTCATAAGAGATGCTCACCTGTCTGTTTCTGGACAAATCTGTCCTCCCAACGATGAGAGTCCATCCCCTTCCCGCTCATCGTTTGGGTCTCCACCCACTGATACAACACATTATGAGAGGATGAACACTCAAACACTCCCTAGAAGCCTGCTTCAGATGCACCCTGTCCCGAATGCCCCCCCAATACCCTAAACAAGTGACACTTCCTTTTCATATTGCTATAAGAGCATTCCCATCTCTGCACTTTCAACCACACACCCACAAATCCCAAGTGTTCAAATTCTCCCTCTCCCATCTCTATCCCCAATATTCTGGGTATTCTAACCCACCCTTCCCAATCTACCCACATGTCAGCCCTGCACCAAAAAATGCAATAACATGACTTCCCACCTGTCCTATCCCTTTAATACACAACTACACTCTGTCACTTTACCATAGATTATGTCCGTATGTGTAATGGCTCAGAACTTTCTCTTCTCTTCTCTTTCTTGTAAACCTATCTTTCAGACAATGGTTCTCAATTTCCTTAATTCATATCAGTAAGGTCATGTACTGCTCATCCTTCAATGCCTGGCTTACTTCACTCAACATAAGGTATTCAAGATTCATCCATGTTATCCCATGTGTTAGCACTTTATTCCTTCTAACAGCTGAGTAGTATTCCATTGTATGTATGTGCCACATTTTGTTTATCCATTCATCTGTTGATGGGCACCGGGGTTGATTCCAACTTTTGACAATAGTGAACAATGCCACTATAAACATTGGTGTGCATATATCTGTTCGTGTCTTTGATTTCAATTTTTCTGGGTATATACCCAGCAGTGGAACTGTTGGATCATATGGAAAATCTATAGTTAGTTTTTTGAGGATCCCGCCAAACTGTCCACCACAGTGGCTGGACCATTCTACAATCCCACCAGCAGTGGATGAGAGTTCTCATTCCTCCACATCCTCTCCAACACTTATAGTCTGCTGTTTTTTTAATAGCTGCCTTTCTAATGGGTGTAAGATGGTATCTCAAGGTAGTTTTGATTTGCATTTCTCTAATAGCTAGAGACATTGAGCACTTTTTCATGTGCTTTTTTTTTTTCATGTGCTTCTTCCTTAGAGAAGTGTCTTTTCAGGTCACTTGCCAATTTTTAAATGGGTTGTTAGTCTTTTTATTTTCAAGTTGTAGGATTTCTTTATATATGTAGGATATTAGGTTGCTATCAGATATATGGTTGCCAAATATTTTCTCCCATTGTTTAGGCCATGTTTTTATTTTCTTGATAATGTCCTTCTAGGTACAAAAGTTTTTAATTTTGAGGAAATCCCATTTACCTGTTTTTTCTTTTGCTGCTTATGTTTTGGGTGTGAAGTTCATGAAACCATTTCCTATTACAAGGTCCTGTAGATGCTTCCCTACATTATCTTCCAAGGTCTTTATGGTCTTGGCTCTTATATTTATTTCTTTGATCCATCTTGACTTGATTTTTGTATAAGGTGTGAGATGGTGTTCCTCTCTCATTCTTTTGGATATGGATATCCAGTTATACAAACACCAGTTGTTGAAGAGGCCATTCTCTCCCAACTGAGTGGGCTTGGCAGCCTTGTCTAAAATCAGATGACTGTATTTGCGAGGATTTATATCAGAACTCAAAATTCAGTTCCATTGGTCAGTATGTTTATCCTTGTGCCAACACCATGCAGTTTTGACCACTGTTGCTTTGTAGTATGTTTTAAAGTCAGGCAGTGTGATACCTCTAATTTCATTTTTCTTTTTCAATATGTCTTTGGCAATTCAGGGACTCTTACCCTTCCAAATAAATTTTGTTGTTAGTTTTTCCAGTTCCTTAAAAATGATGTGTTGATTTTTATTGGGATTGTATTAAATCTGTGGATTACTTTGGGTAGGATAGACATCTTGAAGATGTTTAGTATTCCTATCCATGAACAGGGATATTTCTTCCATTTATTTGTCTTCTTTGGTTTCCTTTAACAGTGGTTGTGTAGTTTTCTGTATATAAGTCTTTGCATCTTTAGTTAAATTTATTCCTAGGTATTTGATTCTTTAATTACTACTGTAAAAGGTATTTTTTTCTTGAATTCCTCCTCAGATTGCTCATTATTGGTGTATAGAAATGCTACTGATTTTTGAGCATTTTTCTGATAGCCTGGGACTTCACTGAACTCCTTTATATGTTCTTGAAGCTTTGTTGTATAGTTCTCCGGGCTTTCCATGTATAGGATCATGTTATCTGCAAATAATAAAATTTTTACTATTCTTTTCCAATTTGGATGGCTTTTATATCTTTTACTTGCATCAGTGCTCGAGCAAGTACTTCCAAGAGAATGTTAAAGAGGAGTGGAGATAGTGGTCATCCTTGCCTTGTTCCCCATCTCAGAGGGTAGGCTTTTAAGATTTCACCATTGAAGATGATATTAGCTTTGTGCTTTTCATATATACCCTTTATCATGTTCAGAAACATGTTCCTATCTTTTGTAGTGTTGCTATCTTTTGTAGTGTTTTTATCAGGAAAGGGTGCTGTATTTTGTCAAATTCTTTTTCTGCATCTATAGAGATGATCATATGATTTTTTTCATTCAGTCTGTTTATGTGGTGTATTACATTGCCTGATTTTCTTATGTTGAACCATCTTTGCATAACCGGGATGAAACCCACTTGGTCATGGTGTATAATTCTTTGGTATGTTGTTCAATGTGATTAGCAAGTATTTTGTTGAGGAATTTTTCATCTAAATTCATTAGAGAAATTGGTCTGCAATTTTCCTTGAGTCTGGTACCTTTGATTGGCTTTGGTATTAGGGTAATTTTGGCATCATAGAATGATTTAGGCAATGTACCTTCTACTTCTATTTTTTGGAAGAACTTAATAAGGATTCATGTTAAGTCTTTCCAGAATGTTTGGTAGAATTCAGCTGTGAAGCCATCTGGTCCTGGGCTCTTATTAGTTGGGAGGTTTTTGATGACTGAATCTATCTCTTTACTTGTCATTGGATGGCTGACTTCATCAATTTCTTCTTTCATCACTGTAGGCTATTTGTGAGTTTCTAGGAATTTGTCCATTTCCTCTAAATTATCATTCTTGTTGTCATATAATTTTTCACAGTATCCTCTTATCATACTCTTTATTGCTGTGGGGTGAGTAGTGATATCCTCTTGCTCATTCCTTATTTTGTGTATTTACATCTGTTCTTTCTTTTTCTTTGTTAGTCTGGCTAAGGGTTTGTCAATTTTATTGATCTTCTTGAAGAACCAACTTTTGGTTTTGTTTATTTTTTCTACAGCTTTATTATTTTCTATTTCATTTAATTTTACTCTAATCTTTGTTATTTCCTTCTTTCTACTTCCTTTGGGGATTGTTTGTTTTTCTTTTTACAATTCTTCCAGGTTTCAATTAGGTCTTCAATTTTATCTCTTTCTTCTTTTTTAATATATTAATTTATGGCTATGAACTTCCCTCTCAGTTTAGCTTTACCTGCATCCCATAGGTTTTGATATGTTGTGTTGTCATTTTCATTCATTTCAAGGTAGTTACTGATTTCTTTTGAGATTTCCTCCTTGACCCACTGTTTGTCTAAGAGTGTGTTGTTTAACCTCCATATCTTTGTGCCTAATCTAGTTCTCTGGCCCTTAGTGATTTCTAATTTAATTCCATTGTAGTCAGAGAAATTACTTTATATAATCTCAATCTTTATGAATTCATTGAGAGTTGTTCTGTAGCCTATCATGTGGTCTATTTTGGAGTATGATCCATGGGCACTAGAGAAGAATGTGTATCCCACCTGTGTTTCTTTGTAGTGTTCTGTGTACATCTATTAGGTCCAGGTCCTCTAAAGTATAATTGAGAGTCTTTGTTTATTCACTGATTCTCTGTCTAGATATTCTGTCTAATGGTGATAATGGTGTATTAAAGTCCCCCAGTATAATTGTAGAGGCATTTATTTCTCCACTTATTTTTTCCAGTGTTTGCTCATGTATTTTGAGATACCCTGATTAGGTGCATAAATGTTTATTATTGTTCTCTCTTCTTGAAAGATTACACCTTTTCCTAATATATACTGTCCATCTTTGTCTTTTACAATAGTTTTGCATTTAAAGTCTATTTTGTTTGATATTAGGATAGCTACTCCTGCCCTTTTTTGGTTATTGTTTGCCTGCATAATTGTTTTCCAGCGATTCACTTTCAATCTCCTTGAATCCCTGGGTCTAAGGTGGGTTTCTTGTAGGCAGCATATTCATGGATCATATTTCCTTATCCATTCTGCCAATCTGTGTCTCTTGACTGGTGAATTTTACCCATTATCATTCAGTGTTATTAGTCTCAATGAATTTCTTACATCAGCCATAATTTCTTTTGGGTTTATAAATATCATTTGTTGTTTATATTTCTTTTAGTCTTTTTGTTGTTCTTACACTCTCCCCCAATGCTCTCTCTCCTGCTTTTTCCTTTCATCCTGCAGAACTTCCTTTAGTATTTCTTGAAGTGCAGGTTTCTTATTGGCATACGCTCATATTTTCTTTTTGTGAATGTTATGAAGTCTCTATCATTTCTGAATGCCAGTTTTGCTGGATAGAGAATTCGTGGTTGGAAGTTTTTTTTTTTAGTACTTTGACTATGTCATACCACTTCTTCTTGCCTCCATGGTTTAAGATGAGAAATCTACACTTAATCTTAATGTACTTCCCTTGTATGTGATGGTTCTCTTTTTTCTTGCTGCCTTGATTATTTTAACTTTGTCTTGCACTTTGGACATTTTGATAATTATATGTCTTGGAGTAGGCTTGTCGGGATTTATACTGTGTGGGGTGCACTGTGCTTCCTGGACATGTACATCCAACTCCTTCATTCAGTTAGGGAAGTTTACAGCCATTATTTCCTTAAACATTCCTTCTTTTCCCTTTCCCTTCTCTTCTCCTTCTGGTATGTCTATAATGCATAGGTTTGTGAGTTTTGTGTTGTTGGTTAAATCCCTAAGTCCTTGTTGGATTTTTTCTCTTTTTATCTATCTGTTCTACTATCTGTTTGACTTCAGATGTACTGTCTTCCACATCACTAATTCTTTCTTCTGCATGTTCGAATCTGCTGTTATGTGATTACAGCATCTTTTTTATTTTTTTGATTGTGCCATTCAACATCATATCGGTTATCTTTATCTTTTTAAGTATGTTTACAATTTCTTCGGTATGTTCTCCCAGTGCCTTTTTAATATCCTTAATCTCTTCCTTCACTTCATTAAGTTGTTCTGTTATATTTGTTTGGACAGCTTTCATTAGTTGTTCAATGTTCTGCATCTCTTCCTGGTTTTTAGTTTGTTCATTGGCCTGGTCCATATCTTCCTGTTTCTCAGTATGGTTTGTAATTTTTTGTTGCCCTCTGGTCAACATTTTATCTTGATGGGTTTATTTAGGTGATTAACTTCTTTCTCTGCTCCAGTTTTATTACCTGGTCATTTTCTGTGCTAAGTTTTCTCTTGACACTTTGATCTTCTTGTTTTATTTCCTTGCTTTATTCTGTGGTCACTTGAAGGAAAAAGATTAGGACCCAAGGAATTGGAAGAGTTTAGAAATGAAAAAGGATAATAGTAATATTGATAAAAGTTAGAAGAGGGGCCTTATAAGACTTAGTAAAATAAATATTTAACTCATGTAGGAAAAAAGAAAGTGAAATACCTACAGTGGAATGGGAAAGCAAATAGGGGAAAGTATATAGTGTGATTTAAAAGGCCAGAATGATGGGGAGAGAGAGAAAGAGTAAAGAGAGGGCTGAAAAGAAAAAGTTGATAATAGTAATAAAAATAGAAAACAGAATAGACAGGATAGAAATTGGCACCCATGAAGTTACGGACTAATGAAAAAAGGTGGAATGTAAGAACCACAACAGATAGCAGAAGGTATAAAGATGAAGGATGGAAATAGATAGCACTGGTAGACAAAATCAATATACACAGAAAATGGGAAATCAAGGAAGGAGAAACACAGCAAAGAAGAAACAAGCTAGCAGGACCTAATTTAAAAAAAAAAGAAAAGAAAGAAAAACAAAAAAAAAAGGGTGGGAAAAAGGAAAGAAAAGCAAGAAACAAACAAACAAGTGAAGAAAAACCAAACAAACACACAAGCAAGCAGTCAAATAAAGCTAAGGAAACCCGCTTTCCTTCTTGTGCCCTTGTGGAGCCTCTCAGCCTGATTGTGTTCATCAAGTCAATTACTCTGCAGGCTTCTATCTGCAGGTTTTGAGGTAGATTTTAGTGATGAAACTCAGTTTAATTTTATTTTTTTTAAAGTAATCTTCTTTCTTTTTTTTTTTTTGGAGAAATAAGGGACCCAAAAAAGGCCTCTTCTAGACCAGCCCCTCTGCTGGGGGCACCCTAAATAGGCTCGTGGAAACTTATCAAACACTTCCCACTGCCTGGCCTCCCCAGGGGAGCTGAGACTCTGATAATCATCAACACAGAATGATAAAATTGGCTGACTCCGCTCCATCCTGAGCCAAGCCTCATATTACAGCGCGGTTAGGTAAATCAGGCTTCCTAGCAAATTCACCTCTCTCCTCAGTCTGGTGCCTCATCAAGCAAGCTTATTTGCTCCCCCAACATGCAAGGAGGTCCAGAACCCTCCCACTCTCAGAGAATGCTCCCTCTCATTGAATTGCTGGTAGGAGTCGGGGCTCACCGTAGCCCTATTCCCTGAGGGTGGGGCTTAGCTGGCTGGGGGAAAACACACGATTTTATCTTGAGCAATCCACCTTCTGTCAAGCTCCCTCCAGATCGATGCCCCTAAGGTTGTCACTCTGAAGGCTACCAGAACAGACCACTCAAGCAGGATCTTGTCCCCAATCAGCTGTCCTCTGTGAGAGAGATGGTGAATGCCCACCTAAACCAAAGCCATCTTGCCTGTCTCTGGCCTATATTCAGCTTCTTGAGGTACTGGTAAACCACCTTCCTCAGAGGCTACAGCATTCTACATTTCCACAAACAGTGGAATGTTCCTATCTCTGAACATCTTCTCCAGCACGTCTAGTATTTCTTTTATTTTTTTAAAATAAAGGCTATTCTATAAGGTGTGAAATGGTATGTCATTGTAGTTTTAATCTGCATTTCCCTAATATATAGTGATGTTGAATAATTTATTCATGTGCTTTTTGGCATTTTGTATGTCCTCTTTGGAAAAATGTTTATTCAATAATTTTGCCCATTTTATAATTATGATGCCTGTCTTTTTTATTGTTGATTTGAATGATAAATAGTGTTTGTATCAAATCCTTATCAGATGTGGCATTTCCAAATATTTTCTCCCTTTGAGTAGGATGTCTTTTTATTTCTTGATTGAGGCTTTTGAAAAACTAAAGTGTTCGATTTTGAGAAGTCTCTCTTATCTATTTTTTGTTGTTTTTCATGATTTGGCTGTAAGGTTTAAGAAACTGCTTCCTACCACAAGACCTTGAAGATGTTCTCCTACATTATCTACTTGGAGTCTTATGGTCCTGGCTTTTATGTTGTGGTCTTTGATCCATTTTAGCTGATTCTTCTATAAGGAGTGAGAAAGGCATCTTCTTTCTTTCTTTTGGATATGGATAACCAGTTCTCTACGGACCATCCTTTGAATAAATTGTTCTGGCCCAGCTGAATGGGCATGAGAGCCTTGTCAAAAATCACTTGACCATTGATGTAAGGGTCTATTTCTGAGGCTCTGATTTGTTTGCATTCATCAATATGTTTGTCTTTATGCCAGGACCATGTTGTCTTTACCACTGTAAAAGGTAATAAGCTTTAAAGTCAGGAAGTGAAAGTCCTTCACCTTTGTTTTCTTTCTTAAGATATTTTTGTCTATCCAGGGCTCCTTAATCTTCCAAATATATTTGACAATTGGATTTTCCATTTCTGTAAAAAAAAAAAGCTGTTGGGATTTTTATTGGGATTGCATTGAATCTTTACACCAGTTTGGTTACAATTGGCATCTTAAAAATATTTAGTTTTTTAAATCCATAAACACTGAATATTCTTCCATTTATGAAGGTCTTCTTTGGTTTCTTTCAGTGATGTTTGATATGTTTCTGAATAAAAATCCTTTATGTCCTTGGGGAAGTTTATTCCTAAATATATGATTCTTTTCATTACTATTATAAATGGATTTTTAAAAGATATCCTTCTCAGATTGCTCATCAGTTGTGTATAGAATCACTACTGGTTTTTGCATGTTAAGCTCAGATTCTGCCACTTTGCTGAAATTGTCTATTAGTTCTAGTATCTTTATTGTGGATTTATAGGTTTTTGTAGATATAAGATCATATCATCAGCAAATTGTAAGATTTTTTTATTTCTTCCTTTCCTATTTCACTATTTATTTTTCTTGCAAAATTGCTCTATCTAGAACTTCTAGCACAATATTTTTTAAAAGTTTATTTATTTATTTATTTCACCCCCCCCCAGGTTGTTTTTGCATTTGCTCTCGGTTCTCTGTGTCCATTTGACATATGCTATTTTGTGTCTGCTTGTCTTCTCTTTAGGCATTACCAGGAACTGAACCTGGGACCTGCAGGAGTAGGAGAGAGGTGCTCAATCTCTTGTGTCACCTCAGTTCCCTGACCTGCTGCATCTCTTATTGTCTCTCCTCTGTGTCTTTTTGTTGCATCATCTTGCTGTGCCAGCTCTCTGTGCAAGCCAGCACTCTGCACAGGCCAAACTCCATGTGGGCCAGCACTCCTGCACAGGCCAGCACTCTGCATGGGTCAGCTCTCCACTTGGGCCTACTCGCCATGTGGGCCAGCTTTTCTTCACCAGGAGGCACCAAGAATTGAACCCTGGACCTCCCATATGGTAGAGAGGAACCCAATTCCTTCCCCTAGCACAATATTGAATAACAGTGATGGCATTGGTCATTGTTGAGTTATTCCTCATCTCAGCAGGAAAGCTATCAGTCATTCATTAGTGAATACACTGCTAGCCATAGGTTTTCCATATATGCATTTTACCATGTTGGGAACTTCCTTCTACTCCTATCCTTTGGAGTGTTTTTTATCAAGAAAGGGTCCTGTATTTTGTCAAATTCCTTTTTTGTATAAACTGAGAAGA
>JAQZBX010013911.1:0-39240 GCA_029593785.1 Cabassous unicinctus | reverse complement strand
TATAAAACAAATAACATTTATGTAAACAAATACACATACATGCATATGTATTTATACATCATTGTAGAAATATTGGTATGTTTTGTGAAAAAATTAGATTTTTACCCACAATTAAAAAAAAAAAGAAGCACTACTATCTTTGCAATTTAATTTTGTGTGTTTATATTGCATGCTAATTATCTGACTAACTGCCCTACTTAGAAGTTTTGGTACAATGTTGAATAACAGTGGTGACAGTAGGAATCCTCCTCTTATTCCTGATCTTAGAGGGAAAGCTTTCAATCTTTTCCCATTGAGTATGATATTGGCTGTGGGTTGTTCATAAGTGCCCTTTATCATGTTGAGAACTTTACATCTATTCCTATCTTGCACACTGTTTTTATCAAGAAAGGATGCTGGATTTTGTCAAATGACTTTCTGCATCAATCGAGACAATAATTTTTTTTCCTTTGATTTGTTAATGTAACATGTTATGTTGATTGATTGTGTTGTGCTGAACCACCCTTGCATACCAGGAATAAAACTCACTTGATTGTGGTGAATAATTGTTTTCATATGCTGTTAGATTAAGTTGGGCAGTAAATTATGAAGGATGATACAAAATTGAGTTTATGTATTATGCTTATTTTATTTTATTATTTAATTCTGAAAATTCTGAAAATTAAAATTTTCACCCAAATGCATGTACCTGAATGTCTCATGTAAATAAATGTCTCATACATCATACAGGGCTCCCATACATAACCCCACCACAAATACTTTCAAATATTGTTTTGAATAATTTGTAACAAATAATGTAAGAGCATAATCACAGTATTAATACTAACTATAGACTGCATCATACATTTTGTGTATTTCCACCAAACGAACTTATTTTTTTGTTCATAAACCAGATATTATCTAAAGTGTACAATCAATGGCTTTTGGTGTAATCACTGACTTCTATGTTCATTACTTCAATCAATATTAAAGCAATGTTATTACTCAAAAAACAAAAAAGGAATCAATAACCAAAACTACCCACGATCATACCCATATGTTAGTACTACTAATTACAAAACTAATGATGTGCTTTCACTATTTCTAATTATTTACAACCTTTTTACCAATTCTGCACAGATTAAACCTAAGTTTTCCATACTCCAACCACATTCTATTCTCTGATGACTTATAATATAGCTATTAACCCCATGAGTTTGCTCATTGTATTTAGTTC
Organism: Cabassous unicinctus; assembly: GCA_029593785.1. Taxonomy (NCBI): domain Eukaryota; kingdom Metazoa; phylum Chordata; class Mammalia; order Cingulata; family Chlamyphoridae; genus Cabassous; species Cabassous unicinctus. The sequence continues at coordinate 38,024 of JAQZBX010013911.1, read as the reverse complement.
ATAATATCAAAATGATACAATATTTCTCCTTTTGTGCCTGGCTTGCTTCACTCAGCATAATTTCCTCTAGATTCATCCACATATGCTTCATTACTTCATTTATTCTTACAACTGAACAATATTCTATCATGTGCATGTGCCACAGTTTGTTTATCCATTCATCACATAACACCTGGGTTATTTCCATCTTTTGGCCATTATGAATGATGTAGCTATGAACATCAGTGTGCAGATGTCTGTTAATATCACTGGTCTCAGTTCTAATGGGTATATATCTATTATGGCTATTGCCAGGTAACATGGCAAATCTACATCTTTTTCTTTGGAAACAATCAAAGAGAATTCTATAGGGGCTGTACCATTGTACATTCCCACCAACAGTGAATAAGCATTCCTATCTCTCCAATACCTGGACTTTTCTGTTTTGTTAATAGTGTTCATTCTACTGGGTGTGAAATGATATCTCATTAAGTTTTTGGTTTGCATTTTCCTAGTAGCCAGTGAGGTTGAACTTTTTTTTCTTGTGTTTTTTCACCATTTGTACTTCTCCTTTAGAAAAATATCTACTCAGATCATTTGCCCATTTTTTAATTGGGTCATTTGTCTTTTTATTGTTGAGATGTAGGATCTCTTATACATCACGGACATCTGTCATATGTGTGATTTCCTCATATTTTCTCCCATTGAGTAAGCTGTCTTTTTACTGTCTTCACAAATCCTTTGAGGTGCAGAAGTGTTTAACTTTGAGGAGGTCCCATTTATCTATTTTTGATGTTGTTTGAGCTTTGGGTGTAAGGTTTAAGAGACACCCACCTACTACAATATCTTGTAGATGTTTCCCTATGTTTATCTTCTAGCTTTATGGTCCTGGCTTTCATGTTTAGGTCTTTGATCCACTTTGATTTGATTCTTGTATAGGGAATGAGATAGGGGTTGTTTTTCATTCTTTTGGTTATGGGTATCCTCTTCTCCCAGCACCATTTGTTGAAGAAACTGTTCTATCCCAGAAAAGTGAACTTGATAATCTTATCCAAAATCAGTTGACTTGTGGTTGTGCAAGTGGCTCCAGCACTTGTGTGCCTGGCTCCCACATGGGAGGTCTTGGGTTCAGTTCCCAGCCCCTCCAAAAGAAGACAAACACATGCTGCAATGAGAAGATGCGAAAACAAGCAGATGCTGCAACAAGCAGACATCACAATTGCCACAACAAGCAGAAGCTGCAATGATCAGGTGACATAATGAGCAGGCACCATAACTGTTACAATGAGCAGATAACACAAATGCCAAAATGAACAGGTGCCTCAACCAGCAGACACCACAAACAGCAGACACTGCAAGTGCTGCAACCAGCAGATGCCAAAACCAGTGGATGCCACAGATATGGCAACCATGATATGCCACAACCAACTGATGACACAACCAGCACCCAATGCAACCAGCAGGAAGAGGAAGTGGCTCAAGTGTTTCGGCACTTTCCTCCCACAATGGTGGTCTTGGGTTCAATTCCTGGTGCCTCCTAAAGAAGACAAGCAAACAACAAGCAAACAGAAGCAGGAGCCATCTGGGGGACGGGAATTAAAATTTAAAATATAAGTTGACCACAGAGATGAGAGTCTATTGCTGAACTTTCAATTTAATTTCATCTATTAATTTGTCTATCTTTGTGCCAATACTATGCTGTTTTGACCTGTTTGACCTGTAGCTTTATAATACACTTCAAGTTCAGGAATTGTGAGTTCTGCAACTTCATTATTTTTTAGAATTTTTAGTTTATTCTGGACCTTTTCACATCCAAATAAATTTGGTAATTTACTTTTCTATTTCTGTTAAATAGGCTGTTGTAATATTGATTGATATTTCATTGAATCTATAAATTAATTTGGGTTGAATTGACATCTTCATGATGTTTAGCCTTCCAATCCATGAATACAGAATGTCCTTCCATTTGTTTAGATTTTCTTTGTAATTTTAGCAATGTTTTGTAATTTTTGAATGCAGATCCAATACATCTCTGTATAAATTAATTCCCAGATATTTGAGTCTTTTTGTTGTTATTGTAAATGGGAAGTGTTCTTGATTTCCTCTTCAGCTTGCTCATTACTAGTATACTGAAATGTTATGGATTTTTGCATGTTGACCTTTCATCCTGCCGCTTTGCTGAATTTATTTATAATCTCTAATAGTTTTATTGTAGCTATTTCAGGATTTTCTACATATAGGATCATGCCATCTGTGAATAGTGAGAGTTTTACTTCTTTTCAAATTTGGGTGCCTTTTATTTCTTTTTCTTGCTTAATTGCTCTAGCTAAAATGTCTAGCACAATGCTGAATAACAGTGGTGACAGTGGAAATCCACATCTTGTTCCTGATCCCCATTGACTATGATATTGGCTGTGGGATTTTCTTATATGCACTTTATTATGTTGAGGAACTTTACTTCTACAATCTTACACAGTGTTTTTATCAAGAAAAGATGCTGGATTTCATCAAATGCCTTTCTGAATTTTTCTAGATGATCATGTGTTTTTTTCCCTTTGATTTTTTAATGTACTCTATTATTTTAATTGATTTTATGTTGAACAACTCTTGCATACCAGGAATAAAACCCACTTGATCATGATGCATAATTACTTTAATATGCTGTGGGATTTGATTTGCAAGTATTTTGTTGAAAATTTTTGCATCTGTATTCATTAGAGGTTGGTCGGTAGTTTTCCTTTCTTGTAGTATCTTTATCTGGCTTTGGTATTAGGGTGATGTTGTCCTCATAAAATGTGTTGGGTAATTTTCACTCCTTTTCAAATGTTTGGAAGAGTTTTAATAGGATTGGTGTTACTTCTTCATGAGAGGTTTGGTAGAATTCACCTGTGAAGCCATCTACTCCTGGACTTTTCTTGTTGTAAGAGTTTCGATAACTGGCTCTCTATTTCTTTGCTCATAATTAGTTTGTTGAGTTCCTGTATTTCTTGGAGAGCCAATGTAGGTTGTTTGTTTCTAAGAATTTGTCCGTTTCATAAAGGAATGTGTCCATTCTGCCTAGGTTGTTTAGTTTGTTGGCATATCGTTTCTCATAATAACCTCTTATCTTTTAAATTCTGTCACATCAATTGTAACTTCTCTCTTAAATTTCTGATTTTATTTATTTGCATCATCTCTCTTTTTCTTTTGTTAGCCTTTCTAAGAGTTTGTCAATTTTATTGATTTTCTCAAAGAACCGACTTTTGATTTTGTTGATTTTCTATATATATATATATTTTCTGCTGTTCTTGCTATGAATTTCATTTATTTCTGTTCTAACCTTTGCTATTTCTTTCTTTCTGCTTCATTTGGGATTGATTTGCTGCTATTTTTCTATTTTCTTTAGTTGTTCAATTAGATATTTGATTCTAATTCTTTCTTCTTTTTTGATGTAGTCATTTAGAGCTATAAATTTCACTCTCAGCAGTGCCTTCACTGTATCCCATAAGTTTTGATAAGTTGTTTTTTGTTTTCATTTGTTTTTAGATATCTACTAATTTCTCTTACAATCTCTTCTTTGAGCCACTGATTGTTTAGCAGTGTGCTGTTTAGCTTCCAAATATTTGCAAATTTCCCCCTTTCCTGCCTGCTATTGATTTCCAGCTTCATTCTCTTATGATTAGAGAAGGGGCTGTGTGTAATTTCAGTCTTCTTAAATTTAATGAGAGCTGTGTTGTGGTCTGTAGCAGTTTGATATTGATTATGAATTCCAAAATAGATATTGGATTTGGTTTGTGAGCTGGTCTGTTCTCTTGGGCATATTAGATTGTATTGGATTCAGAGCTTTCCTTTTTAATGGATTAAATAATGATTAAGGCTTTGATTGGACCACATCAGTAGGATGTTGAGTCCCCACCCCCTTGGTGGGTGTGGACTCACAGAGAAAATGACATGGCAGAGGAGAAAGTCAGAATTTGATACTGGAGCCCCTGGAAGTAAACACACAAAGAAGCAGATATGTGAGGAAGGAGAGAAGACTCCATTAGACATGGCAGACGCCCCAGGAAGAGAGATGAGCCATTAGCCTAATAGTCTATAGGTGGACTTGTCGATAGTGCACAGCAGCTCAGCCCAGAGAGAAATGAGCCCCAGGAAAGAGACAAGACTTAACCCAGCCTACATCTCATACTGGAAGATATGGATCCTTAACAAGAAGAGGAAGTTTGAACCCTTGCAGACATTGGATCAATCTTGCTCCAACACATGGCAACAGACTTTGGTGAGAGAAGTAATTTACCCTTTATGGTCCAGTAAATGTAAGCTTCTACCCCAAATAAATACTCTTTATAAAAGCCAACAGATTTCTGGTATTTTGCATCAGCACCCCTTTGGCAGACTAATACAGGTCCAACATGTGGTCTACCCTAGGAAAGAACCATGAATCCTTGAGAAGAATGCATAACCTACTGATTTGGGGTGTAGTGTTTTATATATATATATCTCAGGTCCAGCTCATTTATCATATTGTTCAAGTTCTCTGTTTCCTTGTTGAACTTCTGTCTATTTGTTCCATCTATTTATATAAATGGCATGTTGAAGTCTCCAAATATTATTTGCCAGAGATTACCTTATATATTTTGGGACATCCTGGTTAGGTACAGATATATTTATGACTGTTACTCCTTCCTGGTAGATTGTCTCTTTTATTGTCATATAATGGCCTTCTGCATCTCATCACATTTTTGCATATGAAGTCTGTTTTGTTTGACACCAGCATAGCTACCCCTGGCCTCTTTTGGCTATTATTTGCATGAAATATCTTTTTCCATCCTTTCACTTTCAGTCTATTTGCATCTTTGGGTCTAAGATGAGTCTCATGAAGACTGTATATGATATGGCTCATGTTTTCTTATCCATTCTGTCAGCCTATACTTTTTGATTGCTGAATTTGATCCACTAACATGGAATGCTATTTCAGTAAAGGCATTATTTATTTCAGCCTTTTTATCCTTTGGCTTTCATATGATACAATTTTTTTTTTATCTATCTCTTTGCCTTTTTGGTTACATTTTCTGATAGTATTCACTTCTATGCTCTCATCCAAGCCTCTCCTTTTTTCCTTTCAGGCTGCAGAACTCTTTGTAGTCTTTCCTGCAGAGCTGGATTCTTGCTTATGAAATCTCTTAGTTTGTGTTTATCTGTGAATATTTTAAACTCATCATCATATTTAAAGGATATTTTTGATGGATAAAGAATTCTTAGCTAGCAGGTTTCTCCTTCAGTATCTTCATTATATCAAACCACTGCATTTTTGTCTCCATGGATTCTGAGGAGAAATTTGCACTAAGTCTTATTGGACATCCCATTTAAGTAATGTTTCACTTTTCCCTTGTTGCTTTCAGAATTTTCTCTTTATCTTTGGCATTTGGCATTCAGAGTACTCTGTGTCTTGGGATAGGTCTATTTGGATTTATTCTAATTGGAGTACACTGTGCTTCCTAAACACATATATTTATGTCTTTCATGAGAGTTAGGAAATGTTTGGCCATTGTTTTCTCAAATACCCTTTCTGCCCCTTTTCCTTTCTTGTCTCTTGGAAGTCCCATAACACATGTGTTGATGCACTTCCCATAACATATATTTTTTTTCCATTCTTTTCTGTCTTTATTCTTCTTCCTTTTCAATTTCAGTTTTTTCCTCTATGCCACTGACTCTTTCTTCCATGATTTCAAATTGGTTGTTTTGGGTCTCTATTGTATTTTTAATCTCATTATATCTTTCGTTCCCATAAGCTCTGTTATTTTTCTATCCAAGATTTCAAAATCTTCTTTGTGCTCACCCAGTGTCTTCTTAATGTCTTTTATTTCTTTAGTCATGATGTTCTTCAACAACACAATTTGATTTAGGAGATTTGTGTGAACCTCATTGATTACCTATTTCATGTCCTATGTCTCATCTGGAGCTTTGATTTGTTCTTTAGTCTGAGTCATACCTTTTTCTTTGTTTGGCCTGCAATTTTTTGCTGATGTCTAGGCATCTGATTCTGATGCTGAACTTATTCTGATGTTCAGTTTTTGTCTCTTGCCCAGGGATTTTATTAAGGAGCTGTGTGCTACTACTGTTCTTTTACTCTTGGTCCAACTTATTTCAGATATTTAGGATTGTCCCTGTTTAACTGTTCAAACCAGAGATAAGGACCCAATTATGGGATACATACCAGTTTCCAAGGGCCTTGGGGAGGAGGGCAGTAAAGCACCTGCTTGCCTCTTTTTTATAATTATTCTCTTTTCATGAACTTTTCTGGTCTGGTCAGCAGATGGCATACTTTGGCAGATTGCTCAGTTCAGACCCCAGGTGCTAAGGTAGAATGCATTCAGTGTAACTCCTGGGGTGGGTGGGTGGTGCAGAAGTAATACCCTCAGGGCTGGCCAAGCCTCACAGACAAACTTTCAAAGAAACTGTTGTCCACTCTTGGTCAGCCACACCCTCCCTCTCAGCCTCCTCAGTGTCTAGCCCAGGGCAGTAAGGAGGGTGTTTGAGAAGGCATATTATCTTTAGCTCCTTGTAGGCTCTCCATTCAATGTCACATCCATTCCCATCTGGCCTGGAAATGTGGGATCCCTCCAATGCAGCAGATGAAATGTGCTGGCCAAAATCTGAATTTGCTGTAGGCTGTGTCCTTCCCTCTCCTGTCTTAGGGAAAAAGCCCCCTACAAACCTCAGAGCCCACAGCCATGGGAGTCTACAGCTGTTGTAGTCTACAGACTGCTGATCATTCCATAGGTTAGGGTATAGGCACCTGCCACTTTTTTTGCAGCTGTACTCTTGGGATTTTTCAGTGAACTCAGACTTCTTTCCTTATACTTCTTTCTTCTATATGATGTCTCACTTTCCCCTCTTGTTCTGAGCCCCAGAGCAGCCATCCAGATAGAAGTGATCCTTCTGTCTTCTGAGCCTAATTTTAGTATTATATGTTTATTATATTTTGCATTAAAAGCAACTGACTGGCTTCTTCCGATCCAAAGCACAGGTTTCTCTACCTAGAATACAGTTTTTATTTAATCTGTAAAGAGGATACTAAAAGATACTTAAAGGAAAGTAGTAAACTAGTCTGATTATTAATGATTTCCTAATTTTTATTGAAATAATCCTAGATAAGTGGCATAACTTTCTAAATATGAAGTAAAGTTCTGCAGAACAAGCTTCCTCTGAGGCTTAGAGACCCTTGCATGTGAAGTGAAAATGAAAGTGTGGAATTCTCCCAATTCAATTTCATTTATAAAGTGGAAACTGAGGCCAGGAGTGGAGGAATGGTTTAGGGTAACCACTATGAGTAGAAAGGGAATGTAAAACCATATTTTGTTTCTGAGTAATTTTGAATATCTACTTTTATTTTGAAGTCCTTCAGACTATAATTCAACATAATCTCAGAACATGTATCTGTCAGTTTTCTTAATAACTAAAGTACCAAAACATTTTTCCCTTGAAAGTACTTTGAGTACTATGGTCATTGGGAGACAGAGTTAAGATATATTTTAAATTTTAAAATTTTATGTTTGTCTATTTTGCCTGTACCTATATATATGTGTGTGTATATTTTTATTTCTCCCCAGACAGAAAAATTAAAATGTTTTGGATTGTCTAAAGATAGCTAACCTGGGTCTTAGTTCTAGTTTTAGGTTAGTTCCTACAATAAAGAGCCATAAGCCCTCTATCTAGGCCTCTTTCTTCCACTGTCAAGTAGAGGGATTCAATTAAATAAACTTGAAGTTTCCTTAAGGCTCAAAGCTTTACTAAATGCATATTGATATCATTAGTCAGAGCATTGACCTGAATACTATTTTGGAATATATATGATATGAAGTTCAATGAAAACTGTTTCATTTCTATGGTCCTTATCACAGCATCCTTAACTGCTTTTTCCTTAAAATCGGTGGGTTTAACATGGCAAATACTAGGGCACAAAATAACATGGCAAATAGTAGGGCACCACCTTCTCTTGTTTTAAGTAATATTGGGAGCTTGGTTGAATGTAACTAACACTCTATACAGCCATAGAATAAAGTCACAACTGTCAGATGTGAGGCACTGGTAGAAAATGTTTTGTGTCTACCTGCTGCAGGGGATGGAAATAGCAATAAAAAGTTGGGAGATGATCATGGTCAAGAAAGTTATCATGGCAATAACACCAGAGAAAATTAAAGGCAACAATTCATTCATGGATATATCATAACATGACAGCTTCAGTGGGGCAAGGGAGGAGGTCACAGATGAAATGACATTTGTCCCACAGAAAGAGAGTCTCAACAGACTGTTTATGAGTTGATTAAGCCTCCTAGGCATTATCCAATGACATGCACAACACATACTATTTTATTCATGCCTGCTGTATAAAGCAAAGGTTTTACAATGGCCCCATAGCTATCATAAGCCAGTGGTGCCTACCAGAAGTCCTCAGCAGTAAGGAGAAACACATACACAAAAAATATTGCATAATGCATAGAAAGAATCAGATCATCTCCTTTTCAACAAAGAAGTTCAGCAGCACTTTTTTTGCACAGGCCAATGACTAGCAGGCATCTACAAATGACAGCTAAAAAATGGCACATATGGAGGTTAGGAGTTATCTGGATTAGAAAGAGTATTCCCATATTCCTCACAAGTGAAATGGTATAGATTAGCACAAACAAAATGAAGAGAATGAACTTTAGCTAAGAGCAATCTGTGATCTGTCAGTCCCAACAGGATAAATTCATGACCACTGTAATTTCGATCAGTGGTTTGCTTTTCTTAATATCTGCTAAGGAAAAAGAAGATTGAATTAAGAAAGAAGACCAGTATTGCAATATAAAGATTGTTTGGAATCCCTAATTAGCATTATGACTTGAATTAGTAATTTTTCTTTTCCCATTATATTACCTATAATATTTAAAATATTTAACTAAAATGATTTTAGTACCTTCAACTATTTTCATTTGCCTATCTCATAAACAATAAAACAATGCATAAACAAACTATTAAGATCAATAACTTCAGAATGTATTTAAAATGCTAATCTTAATGTGAGCAAAAAGCTAAAGTAAAATCTTTCCTAAAGAAATTTAAAGAAAAGAAAAAGTCCAGTTTATTAATGCTCAAAAACTGAAATTGGAAATTTAACCTGTGATCCCTCTTGAAGCTCTCTTTTAACAACCTTATATTAGATTTATTATTAACTAATATCAAATATATAAGGTATAAGAATAAACTGTACCAATGTATTTTAACCTGAGATATTCCAAGTATGCACTCATCTTTAAGTCATACTCTTTTTAAAAAATATTTTTTATTGGAAGTGATTAAAGACAAGTTCCTAGCATCCAAAAGCTCTCATGTTTTCCTTAGAAAAGAGCTACAGAAATGGAAATGAATTCTGAGAAGAGTGCTCCCTGGAAATGGTGAAGTGGGCACTCATAGCTGGAATATGAAACATGATGAACAAAAACATATTTTGCCTTTGATATCCAATCAGAATATACTCAGAAAACAGAGGCTATCATACTTTTTCTGAGAAAAAAGTAAAGAAAACTTATAAAAGATATAGATACTTCCTTGCAATACTTCCTTTATAAAGGTTGCAACACAACTTCAGAAGAGGCAATATATTTTCCACACTACTGCTCATCTGTTCACTTATTTCTACATCTTGCCTGATAGTTTAAATAATTTTAATATTTATATGAAAATATTAAAAATCCAGGATTCTAGGACCTTTAACTCTGTGTTATAAGCAATAATATTCTTGGTGGGTTCATAATACTTTCACTTCTCAGCTCTATTTCTTCAGTACAGCAGAAAAATATATCCTAGGAAAAGAAAATCCTAGGATAGTGCAACAATACAAAATATTTTAGTTCTGCAGAATGTACTGTGTCAGGTGATTAATTTTGAAGGAAATATGTAGTCGTAGTTTAGATTGCAATGCATCCTTTAGGAAATAATCATCCAAATAGTCTTAAGATATTGATATTGCATTACTCCAGTAAAAAGTGTGTAACAAATTTGATGGTAATATAGAAAAAGAGATTGAAGTTTAGGGTAAGGGGGGAATTAAAAGGTTAATTTACAAATCCTTCTCACCCTTGTAATTTCAAGAGTTTATCAGATTAAAAACCGACTCTCTCTGTCCCATCCCCTCTTCTTCCCCTAGCCCTCTTCCTCCTCTTTCCCCTTTCTCCTCCTTCATCAGCTTTTTCTTCTTGAAATTTTTAAACCAATTTGTAGACTATAAGTATATAGGATGTGAATATTCTTGCTGTCCTGATTTTGTGATAATCAGGGTAGGCTAAACATTCGCTATATTAGAAACCATGTATGTGTCTCCAGACCTAGATTTTTCCCTAGGTCTGGTTTTCAGAATGCCAGTGATAAACTAAGCCTGATTTATTATATGACTATCCTGTATGGGAGAAGACTGTCACTTTGGGTATCTTTGGTCAACCTTAAGAGATATAGCAGGAGGACAGATGTGGCTTGGGTGGTTGGGAATCTGCCTCCCACATGGAGGGACCTGGGTTTGATCCCTGGGACCTCCCAGTAAAAATTAAAAAAGAAAAATATAGAAGGTGCATGGGCCACTAGGTCTAATCCACGGGTGTGCCTCCAGGCCCGGTGAGTGGGTGTGCCACCAAGTTTTGGGAGTGGGTGAGCTGTCAGACACTGTGAGCTGGTAAGCCAACAAACCCAATCCACAGGTGAGCCACAAGGCCCCGCACGCCATTCAGGAAAGATGATGATGTAACAGGAGAGTGACATAAGGGAGAGCCAAGACAAGAAGCTCCAAAAATCCAGGAACTAAGGTCACACAGGCAGTAGTATGATGCCTCTTTCCCACATTGGAGATTCCAATGATGGAATCCCAGTGAAGACAGGAGGAAAAGGTTTATAAGAGAGGGCAGGAAATGGACACAGAGAGTTGCCCAACGAATGTACACAGAAACAGCAAAAATGGAGGGCTGTAAAAATGGATAAAAGTAAACAAATAAATAAATAAATCCTTAAAAAAATGTATAGGGGAGGAAGATTCAGACTATATTTAGTTGTAATACTTTTACGATGATCTTTCATCGTTTGTTAACAAATGTTTCAAAACAATGCAGAATGTTTGTGGGGGATGATGAGTGGGAGCTCTGTATGATGTTATGCATGTTTGTTTTGTAAGATCACGATGTTTACTGAACACTTATAGTTTATGTATGCTCATGTATGAATGATATAAATAAATTTATAAATTCATAAATAAATAATATTTTTTAAAAGTATATAGGTTACACAAATAAGTAAATTTCAATTAAGACTGGAAGGAAAATATTCAACTTCTTGGCTAATTTTGGACTCTCATGCCTGTTCATTCTGTGGCTTATATCTTCATATCTCCACCCCCATCCAACCCCATTCCCACCAAAAAAAATGGTTAAATTTTTTGGGAGATTTCCACTGATGTATAAATTAGGTAAATGATATTATTTAACATGAAATAAGATTGAAATAAAAACATGCCCTTTGCTATAAGAGAATCAAAAGCACAGCCTCCATGGTGTGAAAGCAAAGGCAACATTTTAAAAAATCATGTCATAAGATAGCTTTACATAAAAACATATATTTTCCTTTGTTCAAATGGAAATGGAGTCCCTGGAGCTAGCCTTCTGATTAAAAGGAAATAATGACTATATTACTAATTGTTCCCCTTTGTTTCTTGAGGGATTTAAAAAAATCTCAAGGACTTAATGGCTCCCTAAGGTTTTTAATTTCCCAAAATTTACAATGAATAGAAGGAAATATGGGATAACTGTGTGGGAAAATCAGAAAATACGATCTCTGAAAACAAAACAACACAAAATATAATTGATTCTGACGTTCAATATTTTAGCAAGGGAATCATTATAGAAGAAAATATTACTCAGACATCGTTAGAAAAAAAATCAAATGACTTTAAGGTAGTAAAGCAAACACTCATATAAACCAAGCCCATTCCTTGAATTCCTTGAATTTCAAAAGGTCACCAAAGAAGATTGAAACTGTTTTTATAAGACTTCCTAGAAATTACCCCACCATACATTTCCTGAACTTTCATTCCTCCAATCTAACAAGTGATGTGACTGGTAATAGATAAAGCTTTTGCCTGAGTTTAACCTGCCTCATGAGGGATTTGGGTAGCAATGTTTCACCCCATCCATTTACACATGCTTCTAAATCTGAATATATTTTGTTCTTTACATTTAAAATATTTTTTCTTCTTAAACCCTAGGTTAAAAGCTAATGGATCAGGAGGTAAATGTAGGGATTGGATGACACTCTGAGTTTGAGGGAAAACAAAGATGATTCAATATTTTGAAGTCCTCGCATATTCTAAGAACCTGTTACATTCTTCGTATTTTGAAATAAACATCATTACAAGTTTGTAAGTGAAAAATAGATAAAGAGATTTAATTTCCTGTCTCTATATTCTCTTTTCTCCTAGGTCATATTAGATCAAAGACAATAAAATAACAACTTTAAAAAGGTCTATATTTGCAGGCACTCAGTTGACAAGGATTAAACACAATTAAATAATTACATTCAAGGACTCAATCAGGTCAACTATCTTCTGTAGGTCTATTAAACTCCTGAAATATATGAAGTATTATCTTTAAAACATATATTTCTAGAAAGCGGGCTCATATACCAATCATTAAATACATTTAACAGGTTCCAAGATTAATACATAATAGCTCTATTAATAATGACAACTGATATTAAATTGAAATTATTCATATATAAAGTATTTTATAAGGCATAAATAGGATTTGGCATATAGAAAAAATAATATTGTGTAAACTAAATTATGATAGATTTTTTTAGAGCAAGAAATCTTCATGTGAAAAATGTTATTCAGATGTCATTTTAATCAAAATGTTAGTGCTCAATATATTAAAGTGTTATATTTATAAATATAATTTTGGTACTCAAATTAAATTTATTGCAGAACAATTATGTTACAAAAATTATATCAATGTTTAGTATATAATTGATAATTTTTGATAAATAATGCAGGGTAATTATTATTATAATCAAAATACAGAACATTAACTCCCAAAATCCTTTCTTCCCATTTCCAATTAATCTCTATCTATAAGCTCCAACTCCACGGAAGTGCTGATCAGCCTTCTTTTACTATATATGAGATATGATTTCTAGAGTTTCATGAAAATGAAGTCATACAATATATGCTCTTTGGGGCCTGGCTTCTATCAAGCAGAATAATGTTTTGATAATCATTTGCATTGTTACATGAATCATTAGTTTGTTCCTTTATTTTGCTGAGTAGTATTCCATTGTATGGATATACCACACATTGATTATCCTTTCACCTGGTGTTATAGTTGGAATCATATCTCTCACAAAGACATTTTTAACCCTAACCCTAACCCTATATACAAATATGTTCATATTTGTATATAGGATGTTTGAAAATGTTATTAGTTAAGGTGGGATCAAACTGAATCAGGGTGGGCCTTAATCCAATATAACACGAATCCTCATAAACAAGGGAAATCTGGTCACAGAAGGGTAGAGACAAATAGCAATGTGACAGTGGCAAGAGACTGTGTAATAGATTGCCAGCAAAACACCATCAGAATCCTGCAAAACTTCAAAGAAACTAAGTCCACGCCAGTACCTGGATTTTGAATTTCTAACCTCCCAAAGCCTGAAACAATAAATTCCTGTTATTTAATCAACTAGAGAGTGGTATTTGTTACAGCGATCCTGGCAAAATAAGACAACTGTTGATTAATGTTTGGGTTGTTTCTAATACTTTGCTATTATGATTAAAGCTGCTATAACCAGTTGAGTAAAAGTTTTTTGAGTGGAAATAACTGTTCAGTTCTCCTGGGTAAACGTATAGGAAGGGAGAGTTCCAATCCATAAATGTGGGGCATCTTTCCATTTAGTTACATCTTCTCTAATATCTCTCAATATTATTTTTAGATTTTCAGTGTCTTTATGTGATTCTTGTTTATTTCATTGAATTCCTAAATATTGTATTCTTTTGACAATATTTTAAATGGAGTAACTTTCTAAAATTCAGTTTTGATTTGAATATATAGAAACTCACTTTATTTTTCTATATTGATTTTGTAAGTATTCCTTAGAAATTTTTATGTACAAAATCATGCACCTGACAAGAATGGCATTATACTTCTTCCTTTCAAATCTGGATGACTTTAATTCCTTAAATTTTAATTGTTTATTTATTCATTTATTTTTTTATTTTTTCCTTCTTGTATTTTTCTATTATTTGCATTTTTAAAAAAATTTATTGAAGCGTATCACCCATACATGTATATACATAAACAATAAGTGTATGTTAATAGTTGTGGATTTACAAAACAAACATACATAGCATCATACAAGGCTCTCATACCTCACCCTAACACCAATATCTTGCATTGTTTTGAAACATTTTTAACTAATGACTTAAGAGGATTCTCAAAATATTACTACTAACCAAAGTATATTATATTTGGTGTATTTTCCCCTCAACCTACCTTATTGTTATTATTTTTATATCATTTATACATGAACATACATAAACAATAAGTGCATGGTAAAAGTTGTGAACTTACAAAGCAAACATGCATAACATCATAAGGGGTCCCATACATCAACCCACCATCAACATCTTGCATTGTTGTGAGACATAATAAAAAAAAAAGCTGGTTTAAAATAAATAAACAATATATATATATGTATTTTAAAAAACCCATGTACCTTCTTTCATTCTTTCATTTTCTATTGTTCTAACGTTCACTTTTAGCACTAGGTAAACCTGGAATTTACTTTTACATACAGTATTGTATGTGATAAGAATCTCGAGTGAAAAATTGAATAGAAAATTTTCATCAGATTTGTGAAAATTTGTCCATAATTATTTCAAGTTTCTTATTTGTTTTTAAATCATTCTCTATTTTTCTCCTTTTGGGACTCCAGCTATGAGTGTATTGATATGCTTCATGGTATCCCACAGGTCTCAGAAGCTAGGTTTATTTTTATTCATTTATTTCCCTTTTTTTTTTTACTTCATATGTGATAATTTTTATTAATATCAGTTCAAGTTGTTGGATTCTTTCATCTTCTCATATTTTCACTTGATTCCTTTTAGTGAATTCTTCATTTCAGTTATTATACTATTATACTTGATAGTAGAGAATGTTTATTTGATAGTTTTATATAATTTCTTTCTCTTTGTTGAGATTCTCCATTTGATGAGTAATTGTTTTTATGATTTCTTTTCAGAATTTTTTTGGTTTTAAATTTGTTTCATTTTGGTATTTTCCTTTACTTTTTATTCTATTAAAATATATATAACCTAAAATTTCCCATTTTCTCCACCTTCAATTATACAATTCAGTGTAGTTAATTGTATTCACAGTATTGTACCATCATCAACACTACTCATTACCAAAAGGTTTCCATCACCAAAAATAGAAATGCCATATTATTTAAGCATTAACTCCCCATCCCCTGACTCCACTCAGCCCCTGGTATTGACTACATTTCTGATTTTAAGGTTTTGCATACTCTAATTGTTTGATATTAGAATTTAAGAGCATAGAGTATTTGGCCTTTTGTGAATGGCTTAATTCACTTCACAATGTATTCAAGGTTTCTCCATGATTCAGCATGTATCAGAGCTGCATTCCTTTTTATGACTGAATAATATTTCATGGTATGTATAAACCACATTTTGTTTATCCGTTCTTCTGTTAATGGATACTTGGGTCACTTCTACTGTTTGACAATCTGAATAATGCTCTTATGAATATAGGTGTGCAAATTTTGTTTGAGTATCTGCTTTCAATTCTTTGGATAGTATACCTAGAAGTGAGACTAACAGGTCATATTGTAATTCTACAATTAGCTGTCTAATGAAACTCCTGTGGGGGTTCAGGGTCTAGGCACCCCTCTATGTCCTCTGCACAGAGCTGTCTACATGACCTATGCCTAAGTTAAAAGTTAGCAACCCTCCCTGGGAGGGAAAGAATGTCTTAAACCAAATCTCCTCTGTGTGGTAAATCTTCCTTCTTAGATAACATCACCAAACCCCAGGTGTGCAGGATCCTAGCAAGGACTTTGTTATCACACCTATGGAATGTCCTTGTTATCAACCCCATGGAATGTTCCTTGTTCTGAGGTCTCTGAGTCTGCTTATATCACCTCTCATTTTCTCCTGTTCTCTTTGACCAGCCACCATTAAAAATTTTCTCCTGTCTGTAAGTTATGTCTGATTGCCTGGGGCATTCTTTGGTCTCACGGCCTCACCAACTCATGTGACACCTTCAGGAGTTGGGTTGGAACACCTCCAAATTGTTTCTCATAACAGTTGCATTACTTTACATTAGGATAAAAAATGAACAAAAAAATTTCTTTCTCCACATACTCTCTAACAATTGGTATTTTCTGTTTTTAAAATAGTAGCCATTCCGGGAGTATGAAATGGTATCTCCTTGTAGTTTTGAATTGAATTCTCCTAATGGTTAATGGTATTGATGATATTTTTACATACTTACTGGCCACTTATATATTTCTTAGGAGAATATCTATTCAAATATTTTGTCCCTTTTTAAATTTGATTGTTTATTCATTGTTGAGTTGTGGGATTTCTTTATATATTTTGGATATTGAACTTTAATAAAATATATGGTTTCCAAATATATTCTCCCATTCTCTTGGTTGTTTTTATACTTTTCTTGATAAAGTCTTTTGATATGCAGAAGATTTAAATTTTTTTGAAATTCGTATATATCGTAGCTAATGTTTTTGATGTAAAGCTTAAGAAAAAATGGTCTAACACAAGATCTCAAAGACATTCCCCTATGTTTTCTTTAGGAATTATATCATTTCCATTATTATATTTGGGTCTTTGATCCATTTAGACTTAATTTTTGTATATCATAATAGATAGAAGTCCACATTCTTTCATATGCATATGGATATCTAATTTTAACAGCACCAATTTTTGAGGAGATTATCCTTTCTCCATGGAGTGGGCTTAGTACCCTTGTCATTAATCAATTGGTCATAGATGTCAGGATATTTTTCTAAACACTCAACTAAATTCCATTGGTCTATATATCTCTTCTTATGCCAGTATCACATTGTTCTGAATACTGTAACTTTGTAATAAGCTTTAAAATGGGGGAATGTGAGTTCTCCAACTTTGCTCTTCTTGTTCAAGTTGGTTTTCGCTATTCAGGGTACAATATCCTTTCATATAAATTTGATGATTACCTTTGCCATTACTTCAAAGAAGGTAGTTGGAATTTTGTTTGGTATTGCATTGGATCTTTAATCATACAATTTAAGAACTGACTTCTTAAAAATATTTAGTCTTCCAATCCATGAACATTCTTCTCTTTATTGTTTCTTCTTTCACTTCTTTCATCAATGTTCAGTAGTTTTATGTGTACACATATTTTACATCCTTGTGCAAATTTAACCATAGATATTTTATTCTATAAATTAATACTGTAAGTAGATTTTTGCTTTTACTTCCTCTTCAGATTGTTCATTACTAGTATATATAAAACGCCACTACATTTTGTGCCTTGACCTTGTACCCTGACACGTTGACAAAAAGTTTATAGCTCTCATAGCTTCACTGCATACTTTACAAGATTTTCTGTATATAGGATTATGTCATTTGCAAATAGAGAAAGTTGTAATTCTTCCTTTCAAATTTGAATGTCTTTTAGTTCTTTCTTTTATATTATTGTTCTAGCTAGGACTTCCACTCCAATGTTGAATAACATGGTGACAGTGGTCATCCTTGTCTTGTTCCCGATCTTAGTGGGAATGCTATCAGTCTTTCACCATTGAGTATGATGTTAGCTGTGGGATTTTCATAGATGCCCTTTATCATGTTAAGGAAATTTTCTTCTATTCTTATTGTTCTGTTTTTATTTAAAAAAAATGTGCTGGTCTATGTCAAATGCATTTTCTGTTCCAATTGAAATGATCATGTGTGTTTTTCTCTTTGTTCTATTAATGTGGTGCATTACATTAATTGATTTCCTTATGTTGAACTACTCTTGTGTTCCTGGAATAAATCACACTTGATCATTGTGCCTAATTCTTTTAATGCACTGTTTGATTTAGTTTGACAGTAGTTTGTTAAGGATTTGTGCATCTATATGCATACAGGATATTGGTCTCTAGTTTTCTTTTCTTGTGGTATGTTTATCTGACTTCAGTTTTAGAATGATGCTTACCTCATAGAATAAGTTAAGAAGTGTTTCCTCTTACATATTGTGGATGAGTTTGAGCCGGATTAGTACATATTCTTAGAATGCTTGGTAAAATTCACTAGTGAATTTGTCTATTCCTGGGTTATCTTTTTTGGCAGGTATTTGTTTACCAATTTAATCAATAATTATGGGTCTGTTGAGATTTTTCATACTTTTTGAATCAGTGTATGTAGTTTTTCTGTTACTAGATATTTGTACATATCATTGAGGTTATCTAATTTGTTTGCCTAATATCCTCTTATATTCCTTTTTATTTCTGTTGTGTCAGTGGTAATAGCCCGACTTTCATTTCTGATTTATCTATTTTCATCCTCTTTCTCCTTTTCTTTGTCTGGATATCTATAAATTTGTTGACTTTATTGATCTACGCAAAAAATCAACTTTTGTTTTTCTTTATACCATTGCTTTTTTAATTCTCTATTTCTCTTATCTCCACTCTAATCCATGCTATTTCCTTCCTTCTGCTTATTTTGGATTTAATTTGATCTTCCTTTACTTCAGGTGTAAGATTGGGTCTCTGAATTGAGATATTTCTTCTTTTCTTATGTAAGCATTTAGAGCTATGCTTTCCTCTCAGCACTAGTTTTGCCACATCTCATTACTTTTGGTATATTTATGTGTTTTCATTTTGATTTCCCTGAAGATATTTAATAATTTCCCCTTTGATTTCTTCTTTAACCAATTGGTGGTTTTAGAGTGTGTTGTTAAAATTCCACATATCTGTCAGTTTGCAGTTATTGTTTTTTAGATTCATTCCACTTTGGTCAGAAAAAGATATATTGTAATATTTAATTTTTAAAAAAAATTGCTGAGTATTTTTGTGATCTACTATTTGGTTTTGCTGGAGAATGACCCATGGCACAATAGAGAAGAATGTTTATTCTGCTGTTGCCTGGTGAGGCATTTTTATACATCTGTTAGGTTTAGTTGGTTTAAAGTATTTTATTTAAATTATTGTAAAAAGTACTTCCTTATTTAGTTGTCTAGTTGTGCTATCCTCCATTAATGAAAGTGGTGTATTGAAATTCCCTATTATTGATATTGAAAAGTCATTTTATCCCTTCAAAACTCTTATATTTGCTTCATATATTTTGGGGATCTATTTGTCTCTCTCTCTCTCTCTCTCTAGCTCTCTCTCTCTTTATATATATATATATATATATATATATATATATAAACTGCTATGTTTTCTTGTTGAATTGACTCATTTTCAGTGTATAGGGTTCTTTTTTATCCTTTAAAAAAGTTCTTTATTTAAAGTGTATTTTATCTGATATTACTATTGCTACTCTAGCCTTCTTTTGAATATTATTTACATGGTATATTTTCCCCATCCTTTCAATTTCAACCTACGTGTATATTTTAATTTAGAGTGAGCCTCTTGTAAACAGTATAGAGTTGAGAAATTTTTTTGCATTCTGCCAATCTATGGTTTTTGAATGAAGGGATTAATCCACTCATATATAAGGTAACTATTTGTGGCAGTTTGGTAATGTTTATGAATTTCAAAAATAGATATTGGATTGTGTTTGTAAATTGGTCTGTTCCTCTGGGCATATTAGATTACATTAAATTCAGAGGTTTCACTTTTACTTGATTAAATTATGATTAGGGCTTTGATTTGGCCACATTAGTAGGTGAGTGGGGACTCAGAGAGAAATCAACACAGCAGAGGACAGGGTTACAGTTTTGATGCTGGAGCCCTGGGAAGTAAACTCAGAAAAGAAGAACACAGAGGAAGAGAGACAGCTCATTAGATATGGTAGAGACCCTGTGAAGAGAGATAAGCCTGATAGTCTACTGAGCAGGTGAACCAGGAAAGAAACAAGCCCTGGGGGGAGAGATGAGCTCTATACCAGGCTACAGCTGAGATTGGAAGAAGCTGGGACCACAGAAACATAAGAGGAAGAAGGAAGGCTGAGCCTTAGCAGACATCAGCTGCCATCTTGATCCAACCTGTGGCCAATGACCTTCAGTGACAAAGTATCTCTTATGGTACCCTGAGGTGGACTATTTAAGGCCTTGTGACTGTAAGCTTCTATCCCAAATAAACACATTTTATAAAAGCCAACAGAGTTCTGATACTTTGCATCGGCAATCTTTGGCTGACTAATACACTATTGATAGTTCAGCACTTTCTGCTGACTTTTGCTTTTTGGTCTGCAACAGTCTTAGATGTTTTTGTACCCTGATTCATATCATTACTACCTACATTTATATTTATTTGATTTTTTTGTAGTGAACTATTTTCAGTCCCTTCTCATTTCCTTCTGTCATATATTTTCTTTGTTGGTTATTCTGGGTCTTAAATTTAATAACCTAAATCCATAAAAATTACATTTGATTTGATATCAACTAAAATTCATAACACACACATATACTATTCCTATACCCTTTTTTTTGTACCTTTTAAAATTCTACTATTTTTATTATTTCTTTACTTAGGGTTCACTGTTTTTATAATACAGTTCCATGGATTTTAAAAAAACTTTTTATTTTAAATTCTATCTTTATGGATTGTGTGTACCAAACCATGTATCATTGTTATTTTTTATTCATTTGTATTTTTAAAATTTTACCACAGGTCTTTGTTTCCTTATGCCATTTAATGTGCTGTCTAGTGTCCTTCCCTTTTAATCTGGTGTTATCAGTTAGCAGTTTTCATAGGACATATCTAATGGTGACTATCTCCTTCAGCTTTTGCTTTTCTGGGAATGTCTTAATCTTTGCCTCATTTTGAAAGGCAGTCTCACTGGATATAAAATTTTTGTTTGGCAATTCTTTTCTTTCAGCACTTTAAAAATTTCATCCCACAAATGTCTGTCCTCATGATATCTAATTAGAAATTGGCACTTTATCTAGTTAAGGCTCTTTTCTACATGACTTGTTATTTTTTTATTGCAGGTTTCAGAATTTGTTCTTCGTCCTTGATATAAAGCAGTTTAACTAAAAAGTGATTGGGCAGGGTTCTCCTTGTGTTTCTATTGTTTGGAGTCTGTTAGGGCCTATGGATGTGGATATTTACATCTATCATTAAATTTGGGAAGTTTTCTTCAAATATTTCTTCAAATATTCTGTTTGCCTTTTCTGTTTCTATTCTCCTTCTGGGATTCCCAAAATATCTATATTGGTATGCTTGATGGTGTCCCAAAGGTGTCTTAGTCTGTATTTATTTTTCTTTCATTCATTTTTTCTTCTCCTAAGCCTGAATCATTTCAATTGCCTTATCTTCTAGTACACTGATTCTTTCTTCAGCCAACTCCAGTCTCCTCTTTGAACCTTCTAAGAAATTTTTAATTATTGTGATGTTCAACTCCAGTATTTATGTTCAGTGCCTTTTAATAATTTATATCTCTATATTGAGAGTCTCATTTTATTCTTTTATTGTTTTCCTGATACACATTTTTTTCTGTCTTTTCCTTTAGTTATTTGAGGTTTTTTTTTTATTTAAGATTTCATGCTTTATACCACAAGTCTAGTATTCTTTGTTGATTGTATCTGAAGTTTCATCTTCTTTCATTGTATTTGCCATCATTTCCTGTTACTTTGTTTGACTTTTAATCCTTCATTGCACACTATACATTTTAATATTTTAATGTATTAACTATGGAATTTAGTCCCTGAAATGACTGTTTCTTTTTCTTTTTCTTTATTATTTTTATTAATTTTTATTTTTATTTTTTTATTGTGGGTAAAAATCAAATTTTCACAATACATACAAATATTTATAAAATGATATATAAATACATATGCATATATGTGCATTTGTTTACATAAATGTTATTTTATATATATATATATATGTATATATATATATGTATGTATTTTTAAAGGTGCTAAGATTACCTAAATATTACTCAGAAATTACAGGGATTCCCATGTTCCCCACCTCCCACACCTCCAACAACATCCCACACCACCATCCTTCATCCGTGTGACACAACACCCGCAATGGATATACACATCCTGGGGCCTTGCCATCTAAGTTTATATCCAAGTGGTAATATGAGGAAAATGCATGGGCTCCTATCTGTCTTTTCTGAGTGTGGGTCCGTTTCTGGTTGCATGGTTTGTAATACCCTCTCTACTCTCTTTGAAATAGAATCCCTGCTGCCAGGCGCTCCATTGTATGTCTTGAATGGTAATTATGTGCTCAAGGTAATCAATCGATTTGATTGTTTCTTACACTTCTTTCCATTTACTGCTTCTGCCTGTAGGGCAACATTTCAATGGGGAGCCTGAGATAAGAGTCCTAGTTCATCCTTTCAGATGGCAGGTCAGTATTCCCCATAGGGTTACTCTGTTCCCTCTGGAACAGGTTCAGGGACTCCCAATGAAAGCACAACTCGTCTCCATATGTCAGGGAGGGGATTGGGGAAGTGCCAGAAAAAGTGCCATGAGCTTTTCCTACCAATTATAAGCTGTGTGTTTTTGATTCAGGAATCAATTATTACTGCAGCCCTCTAATGTTTTTATTCACAGATATAAGGAAGATGGCTCTCTAGTTTTTGCTAGTTGTTCAAAGATTCTGTGGGCATACAGAAACCAGGAGTAACCTATACCAATAAAAGAGAAATCCAAGTACTCCTTTATTTATATGTGCTTAGTTTTCATTATTTTAAAATATGATTTATAAAAGCTACTTAGAAATCTTTTTCTGCTAATTCTAATGTTTGACCCTCTCAGTGACAGTTTATATTAACTATTTTGTTCAGTTGCTTTTCTAATGAGTATGGATAATATTTTTCTGTTTCTTGAGGTCATGTAAATATAAAAAATTTCCATTTTAGAAAATATATTGTAGGGACTCTGTATTCTATATATATTATCTCATTAGATACTCTTGTTATTTTTTCCCAAATGTGAGTGCTCAAATTAATACATCATAGTTTTATGACAGTTCTAAATTCTTTTCATCTTCACCAACACTTAAAAGTCTCCATCTTTCTTAATTTTAGGTTTTGGGTGAGAATGCAATGTCTTCTTGTGCATTTCCCAGATTACTAATAGAGTTGACAAAATTTGCCTTGCTTTTTATTTATTTATTTATTTAATTTTAAGAGGAAGTATTTTGATGTCCATTTTTTGATGTACCTATTCAATTGTTTTGCCTATTTTCTATTGGATTCACCATCTTGATTTTAATCATCAGTAGGGTTTCTTTATAAATTTTCTTATGAGCTTTTTATCAGTAATATACACAGTAAAATCTTCTCTCTATAGCTTGCCATTTAACTCTTTAAATGGAGTTTTTAATGTTCTTATAGTTCAATGTATACTTTTTCTCCTTTATGGTCAGAACTTTTCCTATCTTGTTTAAAGAAATTTTTTTTCCTATTAATTTAAAGTAGTCTAATTTATATTTTATTTTTATTGTTCTATTCATACCTAGAATTTATTGTTAGACATAGTATGGTAATTGAAAGGCAACAATACCTATGCTATTTATAAATATGAAATTGATCAGACACCATTTATTGATATAGGGCAATACCATGTTACTACCTACTTCAATTTCTTTTTACTTGGACATTGTCTCATTATTCTTGGTTCTTTGTAAAACCCACTCCCCAGAAAACAGTGTTAGGTTTTAGATGGGATTGCATTAAATATATGAATAAATTTAAGCTTAACTCACTTGTTTGCCATATGAAGCTTCCCATCTCTGAATGTGCATATTTCAGTTTGATCTTAGATATTTTTGGTCTTTGGAATTTCTATCTTATTTCAAAAATTTAATTTTCATGTTCTTGGTATTTTGATGGTATTTAATTGTTCATTTAAATTTTCTTTTCTTTTTTTTTTGGTGTTATTTAGAAATACAATTGATATTTGTATATATATTTTGTCTATTAACCTTCCTATATCATTTTTTACCCAAAACTTTGGATTACTAAATAATTTTATCATCTGCAAATAATGACAATTTTTCCTCACTCCAAATATGTGCTTTATATTTTTATTGACTTATTGCATTTTTTAAGGACTTTTGATACAATGTTGAAAGGAGGAGGCATGCTACTTTCATTTCCTGTCTTTGGATAAACTTTATAAAAACTCACATAATGTTTGCTTTACACACTTTGACAATTTTTAAGATTTCAGGCATTATTACTTTTTAAAAAAAAATTAGTTTGAAAGAAGCTTTAGATTACATAAATGTTACATTGGAAACATAGGGAGATTCCCATATACTCTACCCCCTCCCACTCCAAAACTTTATCCCATTAACAACATTTTTCATCAGTGTGGTATATTTGTTACAATTGATGAACACACAATGAAGCACTGCTAGTAACTTTGGTATATAGTTTACATTATAATTTACACTTTGTACTGCACAATTTTATAAGTTTTGACATAATGTATAATGGCCTTTATCTGTCATTGCTACATCATGCAGGACAATTCCAATGTTCCCAAATTGTCCCCATGTTGCACCTATTCTTCCATCTCCCTCCCCTCAGAATCCCTGTTGACCAATCCCTTTATATCAATGTTACAAGTTCCTCCATTGCTAGAATAATAAGTCTACTTTAGTCCACAGTTGCATTCTCCTCATTATGTTTGTTCATAAAACTTATGATAAGGCAGAGGGGGTGGTTGGGGAGTGGATATGGTGATAGTAGTGAAGTGATGTGCTTGGGGTCAATGGTGCTGGATTGTATGAGGGCGAAGGATGGGGCTTGGGTTAGAGTATCCATTGAATTTGGGGGGAGGGATGGAAGAAGAAAGAGGTAAGCTATGGGGATTTGTATATCTGTGACTAAATCTAGAATGGTGGGAATATTCTTTAGGCAAATATGGCAGGGGAATGTTACTGGTGCAGGGCATCAAGGGTGGGGAGATGTGCAGGCTAGGGAGCACCTGGGGCATGCTTTTATTGAATATGAAAGTGCTCATCTTGTCATTGTGTATCATCTTAGTGGGTGGAGACCCACAAAATAAACAAAATATTAAACCTCTATCCTGGAAAGTCCTATGTTCTCAATTAGAGAAGCAAGAATCTCTCAAGAACATAGGCAGTGCCTAACAAAACAGACCAATATGTCAAGCCTTCAATATTATGTCATGTAACTATTAACCTTATTCCTTAAAAATTGGAACTTAGTGGTAACCATAATTTCCAAGGGAAGGGGGAGGGAAGAATAGAAATTGTTACTTTTTTATATTGAATGTGTTAGGTTATGCTATGAAATTTTACTTTCCCTTAGCTTATGTGTTTTGCAATAAACATTAAATATTGCATTGATTTACTTTCAAATATTAACCATTCTTATGTTTCCAGAGTATGCCCCCTTGGCCATGATATCTTTTTTTTTTTCAGTTTTTAATTTTTTTTGTTTTTGATATCCTTATTTTATATTGCTGTCTATGGATATTTGCCTCTGACTTGTTTTCCTTGGCATAACATTATTGAGCCTCATCAAAGTTGTGTATATCAACTTTTTCTTTTTAATGCTGTTTATTTTCCATTATATGAAAATACTGAAATTTATTTATTCATCATCCTAACAATGAACAATTTTGTTCTTTCAAGTTTATGAAAAAAATGCTATGAGCAAAAGTTTGGAAGAGGCAAGATGGTGTTGGTTTAGGAGGGCACTCACTAACACACTCTCTGAGGACAGCTGATTGTGGACAGGATCCTGCCTGAGGGGTCTGTGCTGGGGGTTCATGGAATGAGAAACTTGGGGGCATCAATCTGGAGGGAGCTGGATGATGAGGTGGATTACTCAGGAAAGATTAATGAGTTTTTCTCCTGCTTGTGGTAGCCGACACAGATGGCTGAGCCCCACCTTCAAGGAAAAAGGCTGGTTTGAGCCACAACTCCCACCGGCAACCTGGTTAGAGTGAGTGTTCTCTGAGAGTGGGAGGGTTCTGGCAGAAGGTCAGGAAGGGTTTCCTCTCTGTGGATTTGGCTGCCTGGAAACCCTTGCAACTTTGGGGGACAAAATAGCTGGCTTGAAGTGGCACCAGGCTGAAGGGAGTGGTGAATTTGCTGAGGAATGTTGATTTACCTAGCTTCCCAGTGATATGCCCCACCTCCTGCTGGCAACTTGGTGAGAGGGTGCATTCTCTGAGAGTGTAAGGGTTGTGACAGAACAGCGAGAGGGATTTCCTTTTTGTGGGTTTGGTTGCCTGGACCACCTCATAGCTTTGTAGAGCAAATAAGCAGGCTTCAAGTCATACCAGGCTGAGGGGAGAGACGAATCTGCTGAGGAAGCCTGATTTAACTAACAGCTTGGTGGTACTGAGTCCTGACTCCAGAGGGGGTGGAGTCAGGAGTCAGCCAATTTTATCATTCTGCACTGACAAGCATCAGAGCTTCAGCTCCCCTGGGGAGGCCAGGAAGTGGGAAGTGCTTGATTGGTTTCCACGAGCCTATTTAGGGTCGTGGGAAAAAAAAAAGATAGTACCTTTAAAAAGGAAAAAAAGAAAAAAAATTAACTTAGTTTAATCACTAAAATCTACATGAAAACCAGCAGATAGAACTTTGCAGGGCAATTGATTGATGAACCCAAGCAGGCTGAGATGTTCCACAAGGGCCCAAGAAGGATCACTGTTTTTCCTTAGCTTTGTTTGATTGCTTGCTTGTGTGATTGTTTAGTTTTACTTGTTTATTTATTGTCTCTTGCTTTTCTTCCCTCTTTCCTTCCCCCCACCATTCTTTTTTCTTTTTTTTTCTCGTTTTTTAAAAAATTAGATGTGGCTAACTTGTCTCTTCTTTACTGTGCATCTTCTTCTGTGATTTCCCATTTTCTGTCTATAACGATTTTGTCTCCCAACGTTACCTCTTTTCCTTCCTTAATTTTTCTGCCTTCTGCTTTTTGATGTGGTTGTTACATACCACCTTTTTTCATTAGCCCGTAACTTAAGGGTGTCAATTTCTATTCTATCTATTCTGTTTTCTTTGTCTTTTATTTTTATTAGCTTTTTACTTTCAGCCATTTCTTTACTTTTTGTCTCTCTCCTCATCATTCTGGCCTAATAAATCATTATACATATTTTCCTCTGTTTGGTTCCCCATTCCATTTTAGATACTCCATGTTCTTTTCTTTTACACAACACTACCTATATGAGTTAAATATTCATTTTACTAAGTTTTATACGGCCCTTCTTCTAACTTTTATCAATATTATTATTATCCTTCTTCCTTTCTCACATCTTTCGATTCCTCTGGCCCTAATTTTTTGCTTTCAAGGGAACTAGAAACAAACAAGGAAATAAAATAAGAAGAACAAAGTCTCAAAGAGAAAACTTAAAACACAGAGAACCATCAGCTAAATAAAACTCTAGAACAGAGAGAAGCTAATTAACAGAATGAAACCATCAAGACAAAATGGTGACTACAGGGCAACAAAAAATTAAAAACCACACTGAGAAACACGAAGACATGGACCAGTCCAATGAACAAACTAAAAATCAGGAAGAGATGCAGAACATCAAACAACTAATCAAAGCTTTCCAAACAAATATCATGGACCAAATTAATGAAGTGAAGGAAGAGATTAAGGATATAAAGAAGACACTGGGAGAACATACTGAAAAAATTGTAAGCATACGAAAAAGATAATGGATATGATGGTGATGAATGGCACAATCCAAGAAATAAAAAAGATGCTGGATTCACATAACAGCAGATTTGAACAGGCAGAGGAAAGAATTAGTGATGTGGAAGACAATACATCTGAAATCAAACAGGTAGTAGAACAGATAGACAAAAAGATAGAAAAAGTTCAACAGGGACTCAGGGATTTAACTGACAACACAAAATGCGCAAAAATACGCATTACAGGCATCTCAGAAGGAGAAGAGTAGGGAAAGGGAACAGAAGGAGTGTTGAAGGAAATAATGGCTGAAAAATTCCCAACCCTATTGAGAGAGATGGATGTACAGATCCAGGAAGCACAGCACACCCCAAACATTATAAATATGAACAGGTCAAATCCAAGACATATGCTTGTCAAAATGTCTAATACTCATGACAAAGAGAAAATACTCAAGACAGCAAGAGAAAAGACAATCATCACATACAAGGGAAGCACAATAAGTTTAAGTGTTGATTTATCATCTGTAACCATGGAGGCAAGAAGACAGTGGTATGACATAATCAAAGTACTAAAAGAAAAAAACTTCCAGCCACAGATTCTCTATCCAGCAAAACTGGTACTCAAATATGATGGAGAGTTCAAAATATTCACAGATATTCAGAAATTAAGAAAGTATGCCAATAAGAAGCCTGCACTTCAAGAAATACTAAAGGAAGTTCTACAATTTGAAAGGAAAAACAGGGGAGAGAGAGTTGGAGGATAGTGTAAGAACAACTAAAAAGACAAAATGAGAATTAAACACAACACATGACATACATAAACTCAAAGAAAATATGGCTGATGTAAGAAATTCATTGAAAGTAATAACACTGAATGTTAATGAATTAAACTCACCACTCAAGAGACAGATTGGTAGAATGGAAAAGGAAATATGATCCGTCTATATACTGTCTACAAGAAACCCACCTTTGACCCAGGGATTCAAGGAGGTGTAAAGTAAATAGTTGGAAAACAATTTTACAAGCAAACAATAGCCAAAAAACAGGCAGT
This sequence comes from Cabassous unicinctus, assembly GCA_029593785.1. Classification (NCBI taxonomy): domain Eukaryota; kingdom Metazoa; phylum Chordata; class Mammalia; order Cingulata; family Chlamyphoridae; genus Cabassous; species Cabassous unicinctus. The sequence goes on along the minus strand of JAQZBX010013911.1, from coordinate 9,136 downwards.
AGTATGTATCCTAATTTCAGACAAATTTGACTTAAAATCCAAAGGTATAGTAAGAAACAAAGATGGACACTATATATTAGTAAAATGGGTAATCTCTCAAGAAGAGAGAAAGCAATCATAAACATTTATGAACCTAATTGGGGTGCCTCAAAATACATGAAGCAAATTCTGGAAAAATGAAGTGGAGAAATAAATGCCTCTACACATATAGTGGGGAAACTTAATACACAATTATCACCATTAGACAGAGAATCAGGAAAGAAGAGAAGACTCTGAATAATACATTAGGGGACATGGACCTAATAGACATATACAGATCACTACACCCAAATACAGCAGGATTTACATTCTTCTCGAGTGCACACAGATCATACTCCAAGATAGACCACATGCTAGGCCACAGAACAATTTTCAATGAATTCAGAAAGATTGAGATTATACAAAGTAATTTATCTGACCACAGTGGAATGAAATTGAAAATCACTAATGGCCAGAGAAATAAACTAGGCAGAAAAATGTGGAAGTTAAACAACACACTCTTAGACAAACAGTGAGTCAAGGAGGAAATCTCAAAAGAAATCAGTAACTACATTGAAATGAATGAAAATCACAAAACAACATATCAAAACCTATGGGATGCAGCAAAAACTGTCCTGAGTGGGAAGTTCACAGCCATAAATACATATATTGAAAAAGAAGGAAGCTAAAATTGAAGACCTAACTGCACACTCGGAGGAATTGGAAAAACTAAAACAAACTATACATAAAGGAAGTAAAAAAAAGGTAATAACAAAGATTAGAGCAGAACTAAATGAAAGAGAGAATAAAAAACACTAGAAAAAATAAACAAACCAAAAGCTGGTTCTTCAAGAGGATCAATAAAATTGCTAAACCCTTAGCCAGACTAACAAAGAAAGAGAGAACAGATCCAAAGACACAAAGTAAGGAATGAGACAGGGGATATCACTACTGACCCCACAGAAATAAAGAGTATCAAAAGAGGATTCTTTGAAAAATTATATGCCAATAAGAATGATAATTTAGGGGAAATGGACAAATTTCTAAAAACTCACAAACAGCCTACACTGAAGAATGGAGAAATTGATGAACTAAGCAGTCCAATTACAAGTAAAGAGGTAGACTCAGTCATCAAAAATCTCCCAAATAAGAAGAGCCCAGGACCAGATGTCTTCACAGCTAAAAAATACCAAACATCCTGGAAAGAGCTAGCAGCAATCCTACTTAAGCTCTTCCAAAAAAAAGAAGTAGGAGGAACATTGCTTAATGCTTTCTATGATACCAACATTACCCTAGAACCAAAGCCAAACACAGATACCACAAGAAAGGAATATTACAGACCATTTTCTCTAATGAACCTAGATGCTAAAATCCTCAACAAAACACTTGCTAATTGCATTCAACAACATATCAAAAGAATTATACACCATGACCAAGTGAGTTTCATTGTGGGTATGCAAGGATGGTTCAATATAAGAAAATCAAACTATTTAATACACCACATAAACAGAATGAGAGAAAAAAATCATATGATTATCTGTATAGATGCAAAAAAAGCATTAGACAAAATGCAGCACTCTATCCTGATAAAAGTCCTGAAAAAGATAGGAATAGAAGGAAACTTTCTGAGTATGATAAATGGTATATATGAAAAACTCAAAGCTTACATCATCTTCATTGGTGAAATCCTAAAAGCCTTCTCTCTGAGATTGGGAACAAGACAAGGATGCCCACTATCACCACTCCTATTTAACATTGTCTTAGAAGTATTTGCTCAAGCACTGAGGCAAGAAATAGATATAAAAGGCATCCAAATTGGAAAAGAAGAAATAAAAATTTCATTATTTGAAGATGACATGATCCTGTATGTAGAAAACCCTGAGAAATCTACAACAAAGCTTCTAGAATTTATAAGGGAGTTCAGTAATGTTGCAGGCTATAAGATCAATGCACAGAAATCAGTAACATTTCTGCACACCAATAATGAGCAATATGAGGAGGAAATCAAGAAAAAGATACTATTTACAGCAGTAAATAAAAGAATCAAATACCTTGCAATAAATTTAAAGAAAGATGCAAAGGACTTATATATAGAATTCTACACAACACTGTTAAAGGAAATCAAAAAAGACTTAAATAAATGGAAGAATATTCCCTGATCATGGATAGGAAGACTAAACATCATCAAGATGTCTATCCTACCCAAACTAATCTACAGATTCAATGTAATCCCATTAAAAAACAGCACTGTATTTTTTAAGGCACTGGAAAAACTAACTACAAAATATATTTGGAAAGGTAAGAGACCCCAAATCACCAAAGATATACTGAAAAAGAAAATGAAGTTGGAGGTTTCACACTACCTGACTTTAAAACATACTACAAAGCTACAGTGGTCAAAACTGCATGATATTGGCACAAAGATAAGCATACTGACCAAGGGAACTGAATTGAGAGTTCTGATATAGACCCACACATATACAGTCATCTGATATTTGAGAAGACCACCAAGCCCACTCAGTTGGGAGAGAATGGCCTCTAGAACAAGTGGTGCTAGATGAACTGGATATACATATCCAAAAGAATGAAAGAGGAACACCATCTCATACCTTATACAAAAATCAACTCAAGATGGATCAAAGATCTAAATATAAGAGCCAAAACCTTAAAGACCTTGGAAGATAATGTAGGGAAGCATCTACAGGACCTTGTAATAGGAAATGGTTTCATGAACTTCACGCCCAAAGCATGAGCAGGAATAGAAAAAATAGATAAATGGGATCTCCTCAAAATTAAAGCTTCTGTACCTTAAAGGGCATTATTAAGAAAATAAAAAGGCAGCCTACCCAATGGGAGAAAATATATGGCAACCATATATCTCATGGGAGCCTAATATCCTACATATATAAAGAAATCCTTCACCTTGAAAATAAAAAGACAAACAACCCATATAAAAATTAGGCAAGTGACTGGAAAAGATACTTATCCAAGGAATAAATACAAATGGCTAAAAAGCACATGAAATAATGCTTGACATCGCTAGCTATTAGGGAAACGCAAATCAAAATGACAATGAGATACCATCTTACACCCATCAGAATGGCAGCTATTTAGAAAACAGCAGACTATAATGTTGGAGAGGATGTGGAGGAATAGGGACCCTCATCCACTGCCTTTGGGATTGTGGAATTGTCCAGCCACTGTGGAGGAGAGTTTGGAAGTTTCTCAGAAAACTAACAGTAGATCTTCCATATGATCCAGCGATTCCACCGCTGGGTATATACCCAGAAGAATTGAAAACAAAGACACGAACAGATATATGCTCACCAATGTTCATAGCAGCATTGTTCACTATTGTCAAAAGTTGGAATCAGCCCCGATGCCCATCAACAAATGAATGGATAAACAAAATGTAGTACATACATACAATGGAGTGTTACTCAGGTGTAAGAAGGAATAAAGTGCTAACACATGGAATAACGTAGATGAATCTTGAAGACTTTATATTGATTGAAGCAAGCCAGGCACTGAAGGATGGACAGTACATGAGGTCACTGATTTGAATTGAGGAAAGTGAGCAATCTCTGAGAACCACTGTCTGAAAGATAGGTTAACAGGGGAGAGAAAGAGAAGAGAAGGTGTGAGCCATCACCCATACGGACATAATGTATGGTAAAGTGATAGAGTGTACTTGTGTATTGAAGGGATAGGACAGGAGGGTAGTGATATTATTGGGTTTGGTGGTGCAGGGTTGACAGGTGGGTAGATTAAGGAAGGCAGGTTAGAATACCCAGGATACTGGGGCAAAAGATGGAAGAGGGACCAGATGAACACGGGATTTGTGGGTATGAGGTTGAAAGTGCAGGAGTGGGAATGCTCTTAAGATAATATGACATGGTAGTGTCACTGGTATAGGGTGTAGTTTGGGTGTCATTCAGGATGGCGCACATCTGGAGTAGGCTTCTGGGAAGTGTGTGAGTGTTCATCCTGTCATAATGTGTGGTGTTGGGGAGTGGAGACCCACACGGTGTGTGTGAAGGAGATGGATCCCTATCTTTGGGAATACTGATTCACCCAGAAACAGACAGGTGGGAGTCTCTTATGAGCAAGGGTGGATCCTAATAGGGAAGGACAATCACCATGTCAAGACTTCTTGTTTCATGTAACTATGAATCTTGTTATCCAATGAGTCAATACAAGGGTGGTGTCATGTGCCCCAGGGGGATGGCGAGGAAGAAACAGAATAGATCAAACAGGGGGTATTTAGTGGTCAGGGTAAATGTTTTTAATTACCTTACAGTGATGGACACAGGACATGGTAAATATCATCAAAAATTATTAAACAGTACCATCTAAATTGTAAACTATACTGTAAATCATTGACAAGGTTTAGTGGCTATGTTTCACTATCTATAAAACTGTTTAAACAATACTACCATCCACAAACTAAAAGGTTTTAATATGGGGTGAGGAAAGGGGGAGGAGGTTGGGTATATGAGAGTCTGTAGTATTCTGTGTGTGAATTTGCTGTGACCTAAAACTTCTTTGAAAAGTAAATGAAAATTTGGAAGACACGGGAGTGAGAGGGGAAAGGTGCCACGATACAGACTGGACACCTGATAATGCAGTGATAAAAGGAAAAATGTCAAAAAATATATATTTTTTAAAAATTTTTTCCCATTTTTTGAATATCCCAATCCTTTAATTATATTTTATTTTTAGTGCTTTTTAAGTTTCCATATATTTTATCTCTTAGATTTAAATCTATCATTATTTCACTTTCCTATTAATTGTATTTGGCTATTATATTGGCTTCATCTTTAAGGAAGATTTGGATCACAGAAGGGTTTCATCGGGAGCAGGAAAGTATCACTGGTGGGGGGTGTCTGGGAAGGGGATTTCATGAGAGGAATTTCACCTGAATATACCTAAAAGATATATAAATTGTTCAAATGATCAAGGGTTGGGGCACAGTTACAGTGGGTGGAGAATCATTCAATAAATGAGAGAATACTGAATTCCCAGCATGGAGAGCTCTGCCACATTCTCCAAGGGAGCAGCAACAGTCCCCCAAGTGCAGGGGCAGTATCTGGCAAAGGAGGATGGTCCACTAATGAGTTCTTGTTATTAATGACCTACCTTATGAGTCTTTGCTCTTGTAATTGAAATTTCACCTACTGTTATGGGGTGCCGAAGTGTTGCCACCTGAGAGCCTCCTTGTTCCTCAAATGTGGCCTCTATCTAAGCCAAACTCAGCATATGAATGCATTACCTTCCCCCCAGCATGGGAAATGACTCCTGGGGATAAACCTCCCTGGCAATGAGGGATTAATACCAAGTGCCAACTGGCAATGTGACTGGAAAACTACCTTGAATAAAAGGGGAAAAATGTAAAGACAAATGAGTTTGTATGGCTGGGAGACTTCAGAGAGAGTCGGGGTGTCATCCCAGAGGAAACACTTACACAAACCTCAGTAGGATCTCATAGAACACCAAAGTGGATATCACCCCACACAGAGGTGGGGTGGAGATACCCAGGTCCTATATAAGAGGAGACAGCTCCAGAGATTGATGCCTTATCAGTGGGCTCTACTTTGAAATCTGTGCTCCTGAGAGTGACAGAGTTGGACTCAAATAAGTCCTCCCTACACGTGGTCCATCAGTGCCTTCTATTCAAACCTATATGTGGTGCTGGAGTTTGTAGGTGTACATCCAGGAACTGGAGGCTTTGGCCTGCCCATGTGCTGGCTGTGCCTGGAATCTCGGTGGAGCTGCAACTCCTACTCTACAGCTCAATGAACTCACCCAAATCACCTGGTTAGGAGATGATGATGGACAATGGCCATCTCAGGGAATGGAGAGAGACTGCAGCTGCAGGCAGGATAATCCCATCCACCTTATCCATGAGATATAAGCCCCTTCTCACTTGGATGTGGAGTGGACATCACCATCCCTGATTCCCAAGGTTTGGGGGAAGAGATATGGACTAGAGTGGACTTACTGGTATTCTGTTGTATACATATTGTGATTCAAACAAAGGAAGAAATTACAACATTGAGGTGGAGCCAGTGGCCACTGGATGCTTTCAGGGCAGGGAGAGGGGGGAAAAGCAGCTGTAATACAGGGGCTTTTGGGGGACTTGGGAATTATCCTGAGTGACATTACAATGACAAATGTAGGCCATTTTACATCAGCATATAACATGCAGAACTGTGTGGGAGAGAGTGTTGTCTACAATGTGAACTATGGTCCATGTTTAGTGCCAAAACCCCAGGATGTATATATCCATTGCAGGTGACGTGCCACACAAATGAAAGGTGTTTATGTGGGAGGTTGTGGGATGTGTGGGAGGTGGGGAACATGGGAATCCCTAGAATTTTTGTGTAACATTTATGTAATCTAAGCATCTTAAAAAAAAAATGTTTGGCTGAATGTGGATCTATTTGGAAACCTCAACAAACTGGAACCTTCAGTTTAGTCAGTTTCTGTTCTATCTTCAATTACTCCCTACAAAATCTGTTGTTTTATATTAGTAGAAAGTGAATTTCATATTCATATTGTGCTTTAATTTCCCTGCAATGCTCAAAGCAATATTTACTTATTCTCTGTATTACAATCCTCACTAAAGCTGGAACTATTTTGAAAGATGCTTAATAACATCAAATTTAAAACCATAAAAAGTGCTATAAGCAATTTTTTCATGTATTTTGATGGATTTATGAAGTCATATCTAAATGGTAGTCCTGGGTTATAATTTAGGCATATGTTTACCTTACTGCCAAAGTTTTCTAATGTGGCTGTAACATTTTCATAAACCTGTCAGCAACGTATGAGTTTTGACATTGAAAAAAATTTACATGCTTATTCATTATTTTGAAGGCCTTCAATGGAAACCACTTCTTCTAACTTTGTGCACATTTAATCTTCATATTAATCTTTTGCCTTTTTAATTGTAGTGGTTCTGGATATGAGTATTTTGTCAAATATACATACTATATGAATTTCCTTCCATATTCAGTGGTTATCCTTTTTATTTTTTTATGGTATATGTTCCAAATTTTCCAATTCTTCTATTAATCTTATATATAGCATTTCTGTGTTCTAATAAGGAAATCTTTTCCAACCCAAGCTCACGAAGACCTTGAATATGTTATGTTTATTCTCAGAACTTCATTCTTTTATGCTTTCACATGTATGTTTATGATACATCTTCAATCAAACTTTTGTATGGTGTGAGTTAAAAGTAAATTTCATTTGTTTTTTCCATAGGTATATCCATTTACTCTGGCACCATTTATTGAAAAAAAATATTTTCCTTCTGAATATCAGTGACTTCACTGTATAAAAAGTAGTTTTATATGTGTAGATCTACTATTGGGCTTCTCATTCTTTTGCATGTGTTAATTTGTCTGTCCTTGAACTATCATATTGTCTTAATTTCTATAGCTGAATATTGAGTTTTGAAATTTGGCAGAATAAGTCATTAAACTTTGTTCCCATGCTTCAAATTATCATGTCTTTTCCAGGTCATTGAATATACAAATAAATTGTAAACTCATTTTGACATTTTCTACACACTCATAGAAGCCCACACAGAAGCACACATATCCATGTATACAAAGATTGATGGAACTCTTAGAGTTTCATTGATTTTACTGATCAAATTGTAGAGAATTTATATTTGACAACACTAGACTTGCCAAACCATGAATTTAATGTATCTCACTATTTACCTATGGTTTCTGTAATTCATACTGGAAATATTTTATAGGTTTTATTATAGAAATATTCCACATCATTTGTTATATTAGATTTATTCCTAGTTATTTGATGTATGTTTTAATGCTATTAAATAGATATTTTTAAAATTTTATTTTCCAAATCTTTTCTGGACACTATATAGAAATTGACTTGATATTTGCATATTAACTTTGCCAAATTAAGTTATTACTTGTCATTTTTAAAAATTTGTTTGGATTCTCTACATGCAAAATTATATTCTAAGAAAAAATAATTCTTGTCATGCCACTGTATACTTTACATTTATTTTATTTTTCTGATATTTTATTATATATTTTTCATTTATGTTTTAGTTTGATTTATTTCAAAATACCTTTAATTTTTTTTGGATTTTGATTTATCTTTTCTAACACATAGGTTGTTTAATGGGTGTATTGCTTAATTTCCAAGTATTTGGAGTTTTATTACTTGAATTTATGTTATCTATTTTAAGTTAAATTCCACTGTGATTAGGAAATATATTCTACATGATTTCATTAATGGAAATTTGTTCTATGGCACCATGTATCATCAAACATTTTCAAATGTTCCTTATTAATTTGAAAAAGTGAGTTTTCTATAGATGCTTTATTTTTATGCATTTCAATCAGTTCAATAAGGTTGATTTTTCTGTGATTTTATGTTTATTGGCTTATTCTGTTTTTCCTTAATATTCAGTTTATCTGGTATTAATATATCTATATAGGTTCCTTTAAATTCATATTTTCATATTGTATCTTTTTTTGATATTGTTATTTTCAATCTATCTCTATTCTTGTATACCATAAACAGCATATATTTGGGTCTTTTTTTTCCCCCTTTCATTGGGATGGTCTGAATTTCTTGAATATATTTTCTGAAGCCTCATATTAGTTTTTGAATATGTTTAGCCACTTCATCTTAAAATATTTATTCTGTCCATTATCTGCTCTTCTGAGACTACATGAATTTATACCATTTCATTGGGCCCTGCATCTCTCTTGTGCTCTTACATCTTTCTACATTTTTTTTCTGTCTTTGCTTCAGTTAGATCACTTATACTGATGTATTTTTGAATTTATCAATCCTGTCTCCTACTTTTATTTTTCTTAAGCCTTTCCAAGGAATACTTATTTTCAGATGTTGCAGGTTTTGTTTTGGTTTGTTTTGCTATAATATGCCATTTAATTACAATTTTATTCATTTAATTCTATTAAAATATTTCTAAATTTTTAATTTAACATATTAATAATAATATTTTTGAAGTCCTTTTCTAACTCCAATATGTATATATTCTGTGGTCCTGCTTGTATTTTAACTCTTGATTATACTCTTTAGCTCTTTATATGTGTATAAAACC